>JAJIZL010024559.1:0-67058 GCA_023969395.1 Amblyomma maculatum | reverse complement strand
AGTGCATGCCTGATAGTCCACTGTGATTGAAGGTATTAAAAACCTTTCTTAACTAAAATAAATATTTGTTGCACTGCGTGTCTCTCCTTCTTGTGTCCATGTCTTTATCCGCTGCATATTTTTTCTTTGGGCTAACTGAACGCCCACATTTTGTGGGACACTTCTCTGCATTGTCTTGTAGTCCCTGTGGCAAACCACTTTCAAAATACGTCCGTTATGGCTGTAAAAAGGCACCACTGCTACTGCGTTGCACTGCAGAAAGGTGTGCGAAGGCACCGATAATTCTGGATCATTTCTTGAACATTTCCAAGAATGTGTGCAAGACCAGAACTCCAGATGAAACGAAAAAGAATGGCCCTTGGCGCATGTTTTTGAATAATATTCAGGCCGTTCAATAAACAAAAGTACTGTGGTGCTGTATATTCGTGGCAGTTCTTGCCAGTATCATAGGGTCATTCAAAATTCTACACATTCACCTCGTCTCTTTAATGATGGATTAATCAGGACTGTTGTATTCGCAAAGAAAGCAATCACATGTGAGCGCTGCGAACTTTAAGCAGTGCAAGCTTTGGCAGTGGACGATATCTCAGAACAGTAAGAACTTGCAGCCGTTCGTATGCACTGAATGAACCCACTGATATTAGACTTGCTTTTATGAGGCTACTTTTTTGATTAAAGTTTTTGCCTCATCACATTTTTGGCCCCCTTTAATACTAAATTATTGACTTTCCACTGCGCATATTATATAGTGGTTCGGCTATTTGCAGCAGCACTGCGGCGAATATGAAAGGTTCGAAAAACTGAGAACGCAGGTTGTATGAGTACGGCTGTGGCTCTATGAAAATGTCCATATATTCGAGAGTCGGAAAACTTACATGACAGAAATTTCGCATTTGACTGTAATATAGTTGTGATATAGTTACGTGGCTGCGTTTCTTCTCCACGACGCCATCCTGCTCTATGGTGCTCCACGCCAGCTGATCACTGACCGTGGCGGTTGCTTTCTTGCTCGAGTAGTCGACGAAATTTTTCGGTACTGCTCCATTAAGCGCTATTTTACCACCGCTTACCATCCACAAACAAACAGCCTCACCGAACGCCTCAACCGCACGCTCACGGACATGCTGTCAATGTATGTTTCGGATGATCACCGTGACAGGAATATTACTTTGCCATTTGTAGCGTTCGCGTACAATTCCTCTTGTCACGACACAATGGGCTACTCGGCCTTTTATCTTCTATACGGCCGCGGCCCTCCCCTTCCGTTTGACAGCGTACTGCCTCCCACCGCTAACGCCAGTTCCTACGTTCGTGACGCCATCTCCCGAGCAGACGCCGCCCGGGTTATTGCTCGCCGCCGACTGGCTTCCTCCGAAATTTTCAAAAACGGCGTCATGGTTCTTCTCGCCACCGGGTTGTCCACTACTCTCCCGGCTCTCTCGTGTTGCCACGCTACGCAGGACCCTACGGTGTTTTACGGCCAGTCACTCCTGTGACATACAAGATCGCCCCTGTACATCCGCCGCAACAGTCCTCTATGCCACGCACCGAGATTGTTCATGTCGCCCGAATGAAGCCGTACTGCTCCTGCAGTACTTCGTCCTAGTGCGCACCGGGATTGTGCTTTTCGTGGGGGGTAATGTGACATTTATGCCCGGCATCGCTGGACGCTGAAGAAGACAACGATCAGCGACAGTGACACAGAAGGAGACAAAGTGGTAGCAACGATTGGTGCTAGAAGAAGGTTGACGCTGCTGTGCTTCTGTGTTTTGTGTGCTGTGTTATCCTGGACTAACTTTCGGGGACTAACCTTGCCACGTATCAATATGAGCAGCCAAAATAAAAAAATAATCCTACAAAAACGTGAAATATTTTATGTGTTTGTTTATATATTCCATAACCGACGATCCAGTAGGCAACTTATCCGCATGCGCTTCAATACCACCAACAACAAAAAAGTGTAGGGAAGAACTAAAAAGCCAAAACAATAGAGAAATGGGGACCTTCTGGTCGAATTACACACCAGAGAGCAGTCATAAATTACAGTCTATAGAAAATATCGGTGAGTTGAGTGTGCAAGTCGCTCCACACCGTACACTCAACCAAACAAACGGTATCTCAGAACACGACCTACTGCACCAAAGTACTGATGGAGAAGTAGGAGCTTGCCAAGCTGGGAGTGTTGGTAGCTCAGAAAATCACCACGGAGAGACAATACAGAGATAAAAACAAACACACTGTACGAACTTTCAACAGTACAAAACTGCAATAGTCTATCCATGGAGCGCAACTGAACTGTAAAGTCCGCCCTTACATCCCCAACCCTGACGCTGTTTCAAGTGCCAGTGCTTCGCTCGAAGCTCATTACCTTGGCATTGCAAACCAGCTTCTGTAACTTGCGGTGATAAGAAACATTGATTGCAGATGTGAGCGCACATCTAAATGCGTGAACTGCAGTGCATTGCACACATGGCGCGCACTTCAGAGCATGCCCTGTATGGAAAACTGAAAAATAAAATCACTGAAAACAACAGAAATCCTGCCATACCCTGAGCAAGACGTTTTAGACTTGTTGGACTGCTTTGGACTTTCCATCCAAAAAAAGGGCACATGATCCGAAGCGGTGACGCAAGGACCACCCCCGCTTTCAGTTTCATTCGGCACATAGGTGGATTCGTTGGGCCTGGTGTCGACATACAGGTCTGCACCTTGTCCAGTGAAGCTAGTGGCACAGCCCGTGGCAATGGTTCATGAGGCGATCACGCGATCAGTGCCGGAGGTCCTCACTTGCCGCGTTAAGCAGCGGCCTCTTTGGCGACAGACAACCATACCAGCATTGCGGAACTGTATCTGTCGTCCCATCCCACTAAGAAGGCATCTGTAGCTCCAAGATACTGTGCCACCGGATCTTGTTAAACAGTGCCAACAAAAGACTCATGCGAAGCCTACGGGCCATCGCGGCCAAGAAGCTTCCTCCATGTCTGCACCCAGGAGGATATGAATGTCAGTGAAAGCCCACCGGTTTGAAAAAGCTGCACAACCGCAGCATCGTCGCGGACGTCCAGCGTAACTAGAGGGTTTGGCGGCGGAATCAACTCTCAGCTCGCCGCCGCTGCAGCGGTAGCAAAACTCACTAGACAGAAAAGGGAAATCACGAGTAACCCCTACTGAGAATACATCTTTTCGTTATTCCCTGCTTATCACAATGGCTCATCTAATGCAATGGATCTGCAGAGGTTTACACAGAAATTACACTGGCATTACAGATATACTCACAACAGTGGTACCAGCAGCTATTTGCCTTCAAGAACCAAACCTGATGCCAAAGCACGCAAACATCTTTAAAATATATAACACCTTACAACAGATCTAGTGCAGGCTAGCAGACTGTCAGGAGGCTTCGCAATAATGGCACAAAGCGACGTCCTCGCCAGAGAAATATCCCTGAAAACGAAGTTTGAAGCAGTAGCTGTAAGAATCATAAGCCACAAAACACAAACCATATGCTCCGTGGACATACCCTCACACCTCTCTATTACTATCCATAATTTAAAAGACGTTGTCTTTTTAAAGGCAATGACAAAGGCATGCAGCAGTCAAGCACTGCAACGCCGCACATGCCGCACCATCACTTCTTACCTACGCTGCTTAGTTCTCTGTTCTGCACTGTGCTGCAAATGTTCGGCCGTTTCTTTCCTTCTCAATTCCTTGCTGAACTTTTACTCTTCTTTTTCTTTCTGTCTGCTGGACGCTTAATTGGTGTCCTGAATAAAGTTTGCTACTACTACTACTTCTTTCTGAATGGACCACGCAGCCTTCTTTCCATGCTGCTGCGTACTTTCCTTCACGGCCCTAAGGTCTAGGTAAAATCGGCTTCTCAGTGCTGCTAACGCTGGTGGTAAAGCCATTAAAAAAACGGTAGGTGTTTTTTTTTTTGCAAACAAACGCAATATAAGGATTGCATTGCGATCCTTGCATATTTTCTTGGGAAGTCGTTGCCGCGTCCAGATGTACTTAAATATAACCGATTGTTATCAAAAATGTATTTACTGTACAGGAGGAAAAATGTACAAGTACAGTCTATGGAAGGTGAACTGGAACTTCCGTTTTAGCCTACTATATCCGAGTTTACCATATCGGGGCTCTACTGTATTGAATAAGGAAAATGATCTGCTAGATTTTAGCTATTTGCTACATGGCCATATATATCTGCATGAAGTCGCAATTCTCGACCTGGTGTGAGAGTGACTTTTCTTAGTACCTGGCTGTGTATACTCCTGTGGCTTGTGTTCATCGCAGCACGTAACGTTTCATCCTTCATCGTGTGTCAAAACAGTGTACTCTTCTTACACTGGGCTGCTAGTTTGTACCATAGTGCGGTACTATATAGAGGCTCTAGGAAAGTCATCATTGTCGATTCTCCAAGAAGTGATACTGTAGTACATTCAGTATTCTGAAAGGATAACTACATGTGGCATGAATATATTTGACAGAGTAACATACGCATAGGGGAACGTTCGCATGAACCGACACTCACCACCCTTTATGTTTCAAGTAGTGTATCCATTGATTAAGTTTCTACAAAAGTGAGCTTGTTAAATATATATATATATATATATATATATATATATATATATATATATATCTCTATATGCTCCTCAGTTAATCAAATTCTGGGGTCACTTCATAGAGGTACTTTGCTAAGAATCCTCGGACGCGCAGTCGTTTTTCTCTGCCATTTACTTTTGACGTACTTTACGTATTACGCTATTTCGCATGCCAGCTTCAATAGTTATCTACCCTACACCCTTTTTACTTTATACTTACGCTTAATGTCGACACCGGCGTTAATGAAGTGTCGCGGCAAACTGGGGCGCGACGAGGAGCGAAATAGCGATCGAGCTCGCTGTATCAATCGTGGTAATTCCTTTCTTATCCTGAAAGATAAAAACGCAGAGTGCGCCCTTGCGTTGAAAGCGCTTGCTTGCGCTAGGTGATGGTGAACTATCAGCGTTTGTGTGCGCACATCTTCAAAGCTGAGTGCAAAGAGACAGAAGAATGGAAAAGAAAACCCGTGTGAAAGGACGCGTAACACTGCCGCCGTCTGCATTTGGCTTCCCTTTCTCTCCGGCATGCGCGTAGAACAGGTTCGTCGCGGGAGCTGAGAGCAGAGATATCGCGCCTCGATTGAGTGAGGGTTTGTACACGCATCAGCTAGCTGCGAGCCACTTGTAGAGGGTTGTAGCAGATGTCGCCGGCCTGGCGCCTGTTGAGGCCGCCACTAGCAGGGTGCGGATCGGGAGCGTTGGGAGTGTATTTCTCCAGAATGGCGGCAACGTCGGTGTACCAGAGCAATGGTGTCGTTGTTCACAAGCAGGAGATGGAGGCCTTCATCGTCCGCTGCATGCGCAAAGTGGGCACGGACAAGGCACACGCCGAATCCCTGGCCGAGGTTCTTGTCGCCGGCGACTACCGGGGCCACTTCAGCCACGGACTGAATCGACTGCGTAAGGCACTCCGCATTCATGCACGGTCAGGTGTATGCCGGTAGATGTAGGCCCATCACGCATGACCTTATTGGCAGTAGACCGCGCGGAAAGCACTATTTTGCACGTTTCAAAAATATTGCTTTATATTCAAAATGTGCGCGCTCAGCTGAGCGCTATTTCGAATTTCAAAGTCGCGCGCTTCACCACATCGCTTAGTGTGCCCCCAATAGGTAACGATTGGATCAGTTTATTGCAATCTTGATCGGCGTGCGCGAGCGCCCGCATGGTATTTGTCCTTTCTCAGTTTCAGACAGTCTGTACCACGCTCTGTGCCACATTTAGTGTGAAAACCACTCTGAAAAAAGTTCACAAGTATGGTAGCTGACCTTCATCTGAGAGCCGAGTGGTGTAGTCTGAGGTTTTACATTTTATGATGTGCCATTTTCTGGTCAAAACTTTTCACGAAAATGAACTGTTTTAGATGTCAAGTTATTGAATTAAACAACAGTAATGATGCTTATATATTTTTGCATACAACCCCATACCTTGTTTATTCTTTAGTACAATAACCATTATGTGCTGAAAATCACGCTCTCCATTACGTGACATACCTTATAACAATAGTTGTGCATGTATTTACAAAGTAGAATATTTATTGGACTAAATTCAATTTATAAATAATCTTCCCAATATAAGCATAGCAAGGTACGCTCAAAAATTAAGTTTGGTGGGCGGATGAGACCATGTAGGCGGAAGTTTGCAGTAAGGTATGGCGAAAATTTACCTAGGAATGTGCCCCGCAGGGGGAGCAGTCATGTTGCTGATGATGCTCATGAGCCACCCTCAAAAGTGTATTTTTGCACTAAAACTGTGTACTGTGCGCTAACGAAAAATTGCAGCTCTTAGTCTAAGTGGAAAAGGCACTCTCATAAGTTGAATTTTGCAAAGCGATCATCCTCACATCTATATAACCCAATTTCTGCCATTACGTACTCTATTCAAATTTCTGCCTCCTGATGTTATCAAATACTGCCTGTTAAAAAATTTGCACTTAGTCTGACTTGTCTGAATTCCCTCATCCTTGTTAATGTAAATTTCGTCTGACTTGTCTCAAATCCCTTCACTATTGTTTCTGTAAAGTAGTACTTACATTATGCAGTCCAAGCCATTATGCAGACAGCGTAATGACAACATTGTATATTCATTGATTTAAACAGGCACCGGTGTTCAGATCTGCGTGTAAAAATAAACTGAAAAAATGTAAATTTTCAAGAAAGTTCGAAGGAACTATTTATACCCAATTATTTTTGTTGACAGGATGGTGGCAATTTTGTTCTGAAGTGTCAGGAGTGTCAAGTTTGAGCCAAATTGTTGCTTAATGTTTAGCACGACAAAGCGTTTAACCACAAATTAATATTTTTTTAATGCTAAACCATATTTATACTAGGATATAGGCCATACATTGATCTTTAACCGAAACACGAAATTTCAAAGCCATAAAAAAAACCTTTCTTGAAGTGCAGAACCAACTGAACAAATTGAGTATGACAACAGCCGTGAAATACAAGTGACATTTTTTTGTCGTGAACCTGCTCTCACTCACTCATCATGGTAGTGGCTGCTCTCCTTAGCACTGCTCTTTTTACCACTACCTTCTGCTCCATCATTTGCATTAGAGATCTAGAATGATCTTGTGAGCAAGTCTTTTGAGATGCCGCCCCTTTTTGCAACTCTGCAGATCACTGCTGCTCCCATCAAAGTGTCCTTGATGTGTTCTTTTCGTAGGAATAGAGAACGATCGAGAATTGGAAGGTCGCTTAGCGTAATAAAGGTCCAGAACTTGTGGAATTCGTGTGTGAATTTAAAGCTGCCCTTTCGAATACCTCGTTCGGTCAGCTACGGTGAGGGGTAGTATTGACTGGAGGGCTTATTTGGTTTACATTTTGTGAGGGAACTATCTTCGTGTTGTATTCACATTTTCACTCGGTTTTTATCATCAATTTTCAGTGACATTTATGAATGCTTGAATATATGTTGACCTACAAGTTTCGCATTTTGTGTTTTGAAAACAGCTGTCAGGTTAGATTTAACTAGTTACATATATCACACATCAGCAGCATAGCGCGTAACCATTCTTACACTTACCGCGTGGAGCAGGATATCTGGCATCTTCTCACTTAGAGGATATTAGATTGTACGCAGAGAGCGTCAGTCTGAGGTGGTGGCCTTTTCATACAACTTGTTCACTTTATATCCAGAAGTTTCTCTGCTAGGCATAACCTTTTGTGTGTCATATCTCGCATGCGTACATATGGTAAATTGGAACGATAGCTGAGCGGCTCTACATACTGAATGATGTTACTTTAAGACCATTTCGACCGCCAGTTTTATGTAAAAACTTTTTAGACATCAATACCAATAAATTTGTCGAAAGACCTTAATTGCAATGATCCACACCTCAACGTTTTAGTGCACAAGTAAAACGTGCATTAGAATTTAAATTTGCTTTAGGAAGTGTCACTTAGCCAACTATTCTTTCAGTTCGCTAACTCAGAGAAAAGACTCAAGAATTGAACAGCTTTTCTAATTAACTTTTTTCCTTCAAAACTATCTCTGTTGAACTACATCTTGTCCTTTTAAAAGTCAAAGCATTTTATTTAAAAAACTATTCATGTTGAAAAACACAGTATGCTCTATAAAGCAACTTAACTGCAATTATTCCCGTCATAGTCTTATTCAGAAGGGGTAATATATCGGCCGAAACTGATATGGAAACAAAAGGGACAGCTCTCTATTGTGTCAGTGCCTTCCTTGGCTGGTATTCCTCTATTACGCACATGTATTACCAAAGAAAAAGTTTTAGTGCAAAGAACTTAAGCCATTATGCCAGTATCTAAGATAGAAAATGAACATTTTTCTAGCGCGGCGCTCGTGAAACAAAGTTTTCGATTTTTTACTAAATCATCTGCTACCCCAAAACGTGTTTTTGATAGCTTTTATAAATGTAAAAGTTGCATAGATTTGTGAGGGAAATACAGTAGATACCGAAAGCTTAGTCCGGAAGCAAGCGGTGTCCAAACATGCAACGTTTCGTAATGGCAAAAACTGCATTTTCCACCTTTAGTGACATACGATTTTTTTTCCAGAAAACTACGCCATATATTACAAAATTAGGGTTCATTCCTTTGTGTCGAGATATTTTCACAGCACATGTAAAGTGTCAATTGAAAACAAAAAATTATCATGGGACCTCGATTACTTTCTGGGCTGTTGTGCTCTGTTCGAAAGCCTGTCAGTCGTCTCTCTCAATTTACTTTTTTTTGTACAGAAATGTACGTGACAGACATTCAGAAGGGTGTATGCCAACCTTCTGGTTCGCCCGTGATTGTCAACGAACTGCCAGCCACTGCCCTCGTTGATGGCAAGAATGTTCTTGGCCCTGTCGTTGGAAAGTTCTGCATGGAGCTGGCCATGCAGAAGGCACAGCAAGCCGGCATCGGATGGGTTGTTGCACGAGGTAATGAGCTCAAGTATTTTCTTGCACGCAGTCTGGGGTAATATTAACAGGGGTCTGCTTTATAGATGATCACTGCAATCTCGTGAAACATCATACATAACGTCAAGCAGATCAAACACAGCTAGAGATATGCGATTGAGTGCTGCTAGGTTCCCAACCACCTTAGAATGAGAGGAAATATGAAATCCAATGCATGTGCTTCAGTCACACCTAACACCAAAATGTAAAAGTGAATTTGCCACAAAACGTTTGTGTGCAGGAAACAAAATTAAAGGCTAAATGGCATAGGCATGATGAGTCAGTGAACTGAGCAAAAATCTTACCTAAAAAAATAGAGGAATAAAAAATACGTAGTTGTCTGGAACGCTTCATTGGTATAATTCTGTTTCGGCGTAGTATTGGACACTGACTTCTCACAGCAGATTTTATGCACCGCTTTACACATATGCAACTTGTCATTTACCCATATTGTCAGCCTCTGAATATTCCCTTTATTTTAAAACCTTTGTACCTAATGGGGAAAACGATTGAAAAAAATATAACAAAACAACCTTTGCTTCCAGTGAGAATAAATTGTTAGTCGCGCGCACCTTCATAAAGCTCATTACCTGTTTTCTATCTCTAAATGTGTCAGATGCTGGCAAAACCCACAATATGTATTTCATGTAAACCGGTCACACTAACGGGAATGAACCAGCTGTTCTACCTGTTAGCCAGCTCCACTGTGAGGGAGAAACTCATACAAAAAGGGGGGGGGGGAGGGGCAACCTGACACTGGCTCAATACATTGGGGCAGTACTACCATCTGTGGGGTTCTCGCAGATTTAAATGTGGTTCCCACACGCACAAATTATTGCGCAAAACATGTTTTCTGGTATTACTGAGGCAGGGATAAAGTAGAGCACTCAGGCCATGGGGAAGATGTAGCTGTGTCCTGATAGTAGACACAAGGTTTGCTTATTGAGTTTTAACTATTTCCGTCGGAAATGTGATACCCTCTGCCGACAGCCTCTGCCGACAGCTTCTGCTGACAACGATGAGACATTAAAGGCTTTCGTCTTAAAGATTTAAAATCTTGCGTTGGTGAAATTTGCCTTTGAGATGTGTCAGCAAGATTCCACGAGTGACAGATACTGTGTTTATCCTTTCTTTTAAGCCATTTATCTAACACCGGTGAGCTTATAGCGCTCAACAGAAGGCTGGTTGTGTTCTGCAAGGGGCGCACGATGTATCGTGTGCAGCAGCGACGCTTACCATTTCGCATTTCTCCACTAAGAATATTGCTGTGCTCTCGGAACTTTTTTGCTCTTTTTTGGGAAGATTTGTAGCACTTTCTTAAATACATCTGCGAGAGATACTGCGCTTTTCCTTTTCTGTGAACCAATTATAATGATATAGTATAATAAAAGCGGAATGTTGTATCTAGCTTGTAGCAGAACTGCAACGGTTGCTGATGACAACCTAACATGGCTATGGGTGTTCATCCTTCATGAATGTCTTGAAAGTCTTCTACTTCTAATACCATGTATGAAGCTTAAATTAACTGGAAGCTTTCCAAGCTGATTTGAAGGAAGCACTCTTCAAAGTGAATGCCCCTAGAGTGGTGGGTGCTGCAAAGAATCGTCTAACATGTTCCTTAATTTCTTTTATTAGGTCTGCCTTTTGCGCAGGGGTTTGTCACCACATGTACTAACATGTCAACAGGAAGAACTTTGAGCCACAAATTAAATATTTGTATAGACATGAGGGCTGAGCGTTATTCGGTCTAGAAATAAGGATCGCTTGTCATTATTGCGGCAAGAAAGTCGATTTCCTCTTTTTAGTACACAAGGGTTGAGGTATGTTTGCCCAAGTTTTAAAAAATGCTTTCCATTTCAAATAAACCTTTTTCTTACTGCAACAAAACAGGCAATTTCTGGATGCTATGGATGCAAAAATTAGTCACCAAAAAAATTTGGAATTTTAGACTTTTTAAAGCATGGCTAATAGAACTTCATTATCAGATATATAAAGGAAAATATGGCATGTATTGCTTACAAGAAAAAAATGTCAAATGTGAAACACTGGCTGAAACATTCAAAAAGGGCATAGTACCCCGTCTGGTGTGGGTGAGGATATGAATTGATATTTCTCAGTTAGTACTAAGACAAACATTTTGAAACTTGGCTGTTTGTTTTCCGAACGAGCTCGCGCCAAGCACACCAAGATCAGTTAAGAACTAACGAGCAGAGCTTAAGCAACAAAATTGATAAATATGGGAAAGCAAAACATTGCAAAAGGTACATTTACGGAACATCTTTTTGCGCCGGAATAAACAAAATTGACAGCATTTATTATATGCAGTATTCTAAAAAAATATACTGAACCTTGACATTCGGTTTATCTTACCTTCAAATGATATAAATATTTAATAATCTACTTTTGGGCGCACATGATCTCTCAGCATCAGTAGATGTAGATGGCGAACATTTAATTGTCCAGAGAACCCTTTTATTGCCTAAATTACTACCGCCATCTACAGACAGACGGACGAAGTGACGGATCGAGGGATTATGTAACGGCGGGGCAGAGCCGCGAGTGGACAGAATGGGGGAGATCGCGGATAGTCTCCGTGACAAACGGACTTAACGTCAGAAGGTTCTTCATGTGTTCCTATAGTAATTCATTTCAATCTCTATAAATACCATTTCTTTTGGAACATCGACATATCATCATGAACTGCAAGGGGTAAAATAAAACAGCAAAAGCTCCCAGAGATGATTGAGAATATGTATTAAGAGCACTGTATTTTACCTGCAATTTCAGGTTTTCTGAGATGCGGCATCAGATGTCGAAATGCGATTCACACAGCAGGCATACGTCAGACACACTCAGAACTGAGGTAATATTTGCCCTGTTATCTGATCCAAGCGAATTGGATTTGCAGTAGTTACGGGAGTCACAGCAGGCGGTGTGACCTAATTATGCCTGACTTTTGTATTTAGCTCTGAAATCTGATGCAACTGGTCTGGGAGAAATGAAACTCAAAGAAAAGAGCGGTGTGGAAATGAATGGCCCAAAGCAACCATGGGTGGGGATAGACCGTTCACTTTTGTTTTTCCTAAGGCACTGCGCACTAATCAGCACAAGAGAACTAACACAGCCTGGAAATTTGGTGCCCGTTATCCTTATCTCTAATTATGTAGCTTGCATTTGTTATCTTATCAGTCCTTGACTGACGTACTTATTTAAAGCAGGATGGGTCATGATGACAATTTCAGATATAAACAAGTGTAAAAAAAGAGATGCTTTTTACTGTGGTAATCAATATTTGTTCGGTTTGGAAAACATTTCAAGGTAACAGTTGATGTTCGGTCTTTACGTTTCGTTCAAGGAGTGTGAGAACGTTTTTGCAGCTGCAACAAACAAGCTTTGGCCAACTCAACATCACAGGAAAAAATCATGTTCACAGAAAAATAGATAGCTAAAAAGGCGGCAGTAATATTATGAAACCTCTAAAGTGGTCACGGAAACTAAGGTGGAGATGAAACGCGGGGTTGAAATATTATCCTTAAATAAAAATAACACCACATTATGAAATATAAACCTTCCTTAACTCACAAGGCTTCAACTCGTTTTCAATAAACAGCGCCAAAGACCAGGACGAAGATGGGAAGGACACAAACACAGCGCTATTGTGTGGTTCTTACGTTGGACAGTTTGCTAAACTAATACCACTTAATCTACTTAATCTATGTGAGGTCCACGTTATAATATGCAAATGCTCTCTGGGACCGCTTAAAATTTTAGCGGAATTCAGAGGCTTTAGGATCTGTAACGCACAGAAGAATTTATCTTTTAATGAGAAAGTGTATTACCTGCCCTAATTATGTAATGGCATTTACTAGCCAACAGTATTACAAAATAAATGAAGAAATGCCTAAATTACCCGAAAGTTGAAACATTATCTCAGAGAAGTAAAAAGAAAAAAAAACAGTAATTATAAAATTCGGAGATATCCTGCAAGCAAGCGGGATTTCATTGACAGCAAAAAGCCTGTGAAGAGCATATAGTTTCCGCATGCATATTTGAGGAAGATGAATCTATGTTGGGTTTGGAATGGAAAGATCATGGGTGGCATGAACTGGTGAAAAGAAAAGAAAAAGTAGGGGAGGGGGGGGGAATATCCAAAATTTCGGATAAGAATCGAATATGTTGGTTACGTGATTCATATTTGAAAATGCCTACATTTACAATTTTTCAAATATTCGAAATAACAAAATACACCATACTAAAAAATACTCGAATTCGGTGCAGTTTTCTCGCAGGATTGACCACGTGGACTGTGCAGCGAAGCATTCTCATAAAATAATGGTGCCATTTCAGAAAGAGTGACCTTCCCTTTTATGAACAGGGCTACCCCGATAGTGTGTGTACAAAGCAAAGCATTTGGCAACACAAGGGAGGAAATTCGTATTCACATAGCTTATACCTCTAATGCAGATAACCAATGAGCCCGCGTTCATCAGGTAAAACTGCATGATGCCAATAGTTGTCGGTAGATTTTACAGCTGTTTCATTATTCCAGCTTTCGGTTGATTAGGGCAGTTTTTCGGGTTCATTGAAATCTGAATTAACAAGTTTACTGTACTCAGTAGCGGCATGAATGACTGCTTCATTTGGTTTTATGCAGGGCCTTCCTGTAAATAAAGTTTTATACTGGGCAGGCTTGGTCTTCACACATCTTGAAATATAGATGCCCTAGCACAAACGTGAACAGGGAAGCACGCGACACGAGCACAAACTGTCAACTACAATGAATTTCCAACTTCCCCAGCATTATATAAGTGGAACAACCAAGAGAAAAAACACGAAAGCAAAAGTAAAAATACATTTAAAAGCATATGACAGTCGGCACACCACCCTCTTTCTCTTCTGATAAAAGAACGGTTTTTTTCGCAGTTGAGCAGAAGGGAATTACTGCAGATTGTTACTGCAGATGAAAACAAAGTATACTTGCTGGTTGGCGCTTGTGTCTTGCGCTGTCCTTTGGTATATTGAGAGTGCGTATCGAATCCCGGACGTTCTGTACAAAAAAGGGGTACGCGTAGTCATCTACAAAATGTGTGCTGAATTTTTCAATAGGGTATATACTTTTTTGCAGTTCTAGTTTAATTTCATTTTCAAATAAACGTATGCAACATTTATTTTTCATTTCTTTCTACCGATTATATATTTGAAATTCGAATGTACTTTACCCGTATTCGTATTTGATTCGTATTTAAATAGTTTGGAATTCGCACACTCCTAAAGAAAGAATGGACACTTATACTGCTGTAGAGGCCTGAACGCATCACTTTGCTGAATTCGGATAGCTGTCATGGGCAGGTAGCAGAGCTCGGAAGGAGAAAAAGTTTTTCCTATAGAAACGAGGGCTACCTATTTTCTTCGCGCCTGCCATTACATGCACGTAAAAGTTACGTTAATTGCAATTCACCCCGCAAGAGATAATACTGGGCACATCTTGTCTCGGTGCCCATTCAGAAGTTCCATGAGAAATGTTGCAGGTGGCCTTTCCTACACACCCTGGTTACCCATAAAATTGGGGAAGAGCTCAAGTTAAATAACTTGCAAAGGCCAACAAGATATCAGGTGTTATTGGTGTGGGTACTGGGTATTCAACACGTATAGAACATAAAAGAATAAAAATGCGGTAATGTTCATAGAACCAACTTTCAGAGGTATACTACACGATTAAGCCCGCAAGTTTGCTTCGTAGACATATCTGTTGCGACCACCGGGCAAGGCTGAAGTCATCCACTAAGCGCATGGATGCCAGTAATGCCCAGCCGGTGCATGAGTAACAATAGAATGAAAAGAAGGCATGGAGAAGTGCCCAAAATAAAAATTATAATTTAACAGTAAGCCGTATTGGGCAAGTTAATCTACATTCATTCTGAGGTCTACCAGGGAAAGAACAGTGTGTCAGTGCTTTAGTTCTGTTTTTGGAATGTGCACTCTTATGTTAACAAAAGCCGACGAGTAACACAAAAAGGAAGGCAGCACTGGTTATCATTTGCTTTTCCCTTATATCAATTGCTCACGTGTTTTGCTAAACCTCAGAATCAATTTGAGCCAGTTTTGTCAACTGTTGGACGCAGGCATGTCTGTAATATTTGAATATTCGGGAATTTCCGAAATTTTTAATACGACGTTTTTGAAGTCTATATATTTGAGAGCAAAAATGATTGATCATATTGTAATTTTCAGATGTTCGCTTACCTCCGATGTTAAGCTTAGCTCTCATTAGGGAGCTTTCAAGGGGATCGCGAACTGACCATGGTAGCTGCATGAAAGCAGAGTGCAAAGGTGTCTCCTGTGTCTAGTTCTGAGGGCACAATTCGATGCCCCACCATGCCTGAAACAACTTGTGCGTCTTACTTTACGATGTGTGTAATATAGCCCCATAGTGCAGCTTTGGCACACAAAATGTGACCTCTTGCTGTCATTATTTGGATTTTAAGAAGAAAGCCTTTTTAATGGCACCCGAGACCGAATCCAGCCGTACTAACCGTCAGAAAGATAGTTAAAAATAAAGAATTAGAGGGTCCATCAGCTCTCCCCTATGAGTAGAATGGCGGAAGCCAACCCTCCATCCCTATAATTTGCCTCTTATGTGCTTTCGTTGTAGTGATACGTATAATTGTAATTGGTTTACAGGAAAGGAAAGGCGCTGTATCTGTCACTCTGTCTCCGGCAAGTGTGAGTTTGCACGGTACCCCATCGCTCCTGTCGCGTGGCGTCCTTTGGCGCGTGTTCAAGTGCGAGATTGCAGATGTCAGGAACGCTGGACAAGAACACATCTTGCTGGACAAGAACGTAATATGAGAGACCTGGCGAACAGATCTCGCGCCACAACGCCCGTGCATGGGAAATCGTTCCATGAGCCTAGAACGCTTTCGCCTTAATAAATAAATCTTGTGTCCGCCCGAAATTTAGGCACCATCCCTTGGATCCTCAACTGAGTGCTTTAACCAACTGCGCCACACCCAGGATCGTGAAACGCACATTATAATTCTTGTCTATCGTGAGGATAATAGTGGCGATGGCAATGACGATGCAATTAGCGATATTAACATTGATGACATTAGCAATGATAATTACAGTGTGTTTAGTTGATAGGGATAATGAGGGCAAACATGATGCACCGTGTAAACCAGCAAGGGTCTGGCTTTCGCATTTCTGCAGTGTAAATTCTACAGTGGTCTCAAAATAAAAATATCTTGCATATTACAGAGTGCGGACACAAAATTGAGGAGCATTATTCATTGTAGCAACTCTCCCAACATACAATCTTCTTAATTCTATGTGCAGGTTCAAATCACTATGGCATTGCTGGCTTCTACAGTATGATGGCAGCTTCAAGAGGCATGATTGTGAGAAACATTTTCATCTTGTGCTATCTGTCTTGCAGGAGGTTTCCTTTACCGCTTTGCTTACTTATTATCTGAGCCTTTTTTATCTCAGGTTTTATTCTATGAAAGAACAATTTTTTTTCATTGTGTTCGAGGAGAGCGAGCAGGTTGGTGATAACATTGGTCTGCCAGTTTGCAGTTCCACACATCCAGTGTGACGCTATGGATAAGTTCCATGACTGACTGCCTCTGCACTCTGTTCTGTTCCAGGGTATGTCTTACACAAATGCGTCTCCACTGGTAGCTCCATCTGGCGGGAAAAAGGTTTGATCCTGGATCTTGCTAATTACTTCTCTTTTGAAGCTACACATTGCGATCATACGGTGGCTGTTGCTATGGGTGGCAGAGATCTTGTCAGGCTAAGGGTGCAAATAATGTAGTTGGTTAAAAATGTGCTGCTGTCTCTGAGGATGAATCCGCAGTCCTGAAACATCTATGAGCTGTATACGTATCTATAACTTTCACTTCATATTCATGTAGCTTTCTGTACATGACGAGAATGCCAGCTATCAATGGTAATGTTTTTTCATGCTTATGCGGACATTATTACGATGAGGTTCAGGCACTGGAGAAAAAACACCCATACAGTGAAAAATGGCTGTGTGAATACAGGAAGATATAAATGAGCTTGCTGAACATTTTATGAGGGTGCGAAAATTGTGTTTTACTGCCTTTTGTTGTTTCAGCTAAATACCACTTTATTTACTTTACACACTGCTTTATCCCCTGAAACTTAAAACACAGTAATACAGACTTGTGACATATCCACAGGTTGTGTAAGCTACCATGGATAATCTCTGTGGAAAGCCAAATAGCGTGTTATATTATGTATTGCAAAATGAACCATGATAATCGAAAAACACTGAAAACTCATATTCCTAGGAAGTAGGTGCCATAGTAATTTCGAGAGGTTTTTGTTGAGATTCAGGAGAGCGTTTTACGTGAGCTAAAATAATTTGCATTTTTTTCGAAGTTTTCTGGTATGTGTACGTATAGTTGTTCAGGAATTGTGTGTTTTGGTTTGCAGAAATTCCTCGGGACAAATCCAATCAGTGTAGCTGCCCCTGGAAAGAACGGTGACTCCTTTGTCCTTGACATGGCAACCTCTGCTGTGGCACTTGGGAAGGCAAGTGGAATGCTCCATTATATGTCAGTTGCATAGCTAGACATTTTGTCAGGGGAACCTCCACAGGAATAACAAGGAGGAGCAATCAATGCATTAGTACTGCAAATAATTCTGCATGTTTTTTTACTTTACACTTTTTTTTAAGCATTAGCACACATTTCAGTTCTTTGAGAAGAGCAATATATAAAGTATCTTGCTTTGCCATTTTGCACGAATATATTCAATTCATGCTCATACATTTCTCGGTTGGCATCTTGCCTTTGAGTGTACAGTATCACGTTGAACCTAAGGAAAAATAAAGGGGACTGATGTGCACAAGTAGTCAATTATGTTGTGAGACAAGTTTGTAGCGGGACAAAAACTAACTTACTTAACTACAATATTTGAGATAATCTCAATAGACCTAACTTTTTTTGCTTACCGACTCAGCCCGCGCAAAATTCGATTCTTTTCGTCAACGGATGCGATGGATGTTGCACTAAGCACGCATGTTGTTTTCAACGGTGTAGAAGGAATGTACTTGACGCTACCCATCATCTCTTATTACATTTGTTCATCAGTTTTGCTTAGCAGCTCTAGATAGTGGGCTCGAAAAGAAGAAAAAAGAAGAGATAACCATTAAGGTTCAATATTTTTGTTATTCACGTGAGAACACTGATTGCATTGGAGCTTTTATTGGAAAAAAAAAATCTTATAGTAATATTAAACATCCCACACTGTGAGGAGCAAACTCTTGCAATGGCGTTTGCAGCGGAGTGCTTCAAGTCCTTTAAAAATGAGTCAACCGCCGTCAATCCTGAAATCTTAGAATGACACGTAAAGTTGTTTATTTAGAGGCTGTTTTTCTCTCCCTTTTCTCTGCGTAATTATTTTTTCACAAATAAATTGCCAAGGCATATGAAAGGTTTTCGGTTAACAGTATGTATTTGAAGAAGAGCTTATTCTTCTACTGGGGCAATGTATTCACACTCTAATATATATTAATCTCATAGTGTGTTGCGTATATTATGAAGTTGTTCCTCCATGTTAACGTGTCTAATCTTATGCAAAAATATCGGAAAGTATATGAGGAAAATAAACTTCTGTTGGTAACAGTTTGTGAATGAAGGTACGGATGAGAAGGCAGATCAAGCATTGTCACTATGAGAGAGTCATCATGTGGCTACAACCACAGCCGTATCACATGAGATGCATTTTGAACGAATTGTTCCCACCCCCCTTGACAAGGAGCATGCTGAGAAGGCTGAGCTTTGCCTCTCCTGTGACAGAAAGAGAACGAAAACGAACATTTAGTAAGGTTTCGCACAGCTGCTAATGGAGCAATAAAATATTATTTGTCTGATGCCTACTGAATCATTGCCAGAATTCTACAATTATAAGAAATGTTTTTCTTATAACTACCATTTCGAAATTTTTTCTTCTTCAATGTACCCTCGTAATGTTGGTAAAAGCTGTTCTGCGCTCAAATTTTCAACGTAGTATTTCAGACTGTCAGCAGGGTTTGAGGCTAAACCATTGCGACATTTTGCTATAAGCGGGACAAACCGATGTTGAAAACTCTTTTTGTTGATTTCAAGTGAGGAACCAATTTATCTAAGTTCGCACGTGAATGCCAATGAAGAAAGGCTGCATTCAGTGCTTCACAATTGCCTAAACTTTGGCACTGAAACTCCAGGAGAGTAAATCAAAGCAGGGCAAACAAGGGGCTGCTTTAATGCTTCAAATTTAGGAATAAACAGATTTTATATGAAATCATTTTAGTTTTACAGAGCTAAAAGAAGCATTGTTCATTTACCCTAGCATATATCTAATTAATTATGGAATGAGGCTTTGAGCGCGTGTAATGTGTCGCTGTGAAATACTGACAAGTAATATATTTCAGACAATGAAAAAGTCTTCCGATGAAGTTAGCTTATTATTAGGCTAATGAGCTGACTGTAATTGCATTGCTTGTGTTTCCAACCATGGTAGCTGCTTTGTAAAAATAAAAGGTGAGGGGAGGGGTGTTTCCAAAAAGTTTTCAAGAAACTTCTGGTTCCTTGAAGTGCCACTAAATAAGAAATGCGTTCCACGTTCAGTGCTACGGACGTGAAAGAAGCAAATAAAAAAGGCACCTTGCTAGCAACAAGCATCAAAGCCCCTGTGCTCATAGCTGTGCTTTGATGCAGGCGGTCATTGGATGACATTCGTTCTCGCCGCCCAATCTACCCCTTTTTAGGCCTCAGTTCCCTGCTCCTCAGACCTGTCAAAACAAGAAAGGAGATTCACGCTTCCTCCAGTAGCAACGCAACAAATGTTCGAACTGTAATGAGGTACAAATAGACGCAGTCACGTTTATGCAAGAGCTGCATTTACAAATGACTCAAGCCCTCTTCCTCCCATGGACAGGAAAAACCCAGCATTGCTTGCAAAATAAACCCACCACACCACTGTGGAGGAGTGCTCGCTCTAAAGATTCGAGGTAGTACGACAGGCTCCACTAAATATTTATGCACTCATGATCGAATTGGGTCCGCTACATAAAGCATACAAGGTTCAATACTGTAGAAAAGATTCATCTCAGGCTTCATATCTTCTTGTCTTAGTTTGATTCTTTCCCCAGTAAACTGCAGCCGTTAGAAGGGGAGTTTGCTAAAGCCCTATGAGCCCACCCCTTCCTCTCCCTGTACCCTTGTTGTATGCGTTAGTCAAGAGTGTAGGTCTCAAACGATGAATGTGCATCTAAAAAAAACTTCAGGAATGCTGTCCCGAAGTAAAACGTCTTATGGAGTTCTTTGTCATCAGTGTTATGGTAATTATTTGCGCCCTTTGTCAAAAGTATTTGGGGCTCATTTCTAATTCATGTACGTAGTGGCCTCCTGAGATATTTGTGAAAGTTGACAGGACCGAGAATCGTCTCACCTACCGGAGGTTTACGCCACTGGACATGCATTAGGAGCTGCATGGTATGGCTCAGACCATATTTATAAAGTTGTGCTGTTGTGCCGGTCTGAATAATTTCTTGAGCAAATATTAAGTGCACTAGGGCATGTCTGCA
Organism: Amblyomma maculatum; assembly: GCA_023969395.1. Taxonomy (NCBI): domain Eukaryota; kingdom Metazoa; phylum Arthropoda; class Arachnida; order Ixodida; family Ixodidae; genus Amblyomma; species Amblyomma maculatum. The sequence continues at coordinate 46,435 of JAJIZL010024559.1, read as the reverse complement.
GTTTCAGGAGGCAGCCCCTCCAGCGAAAACTTATTTGGCCCTCGAGGAACGTTTTTTCAACTGTTATAACCAGCTCAAAGCTATAATGATAGTGTTACCGGGAAACGCGGGACCAAAGTGATGTGCTCACTGATAAAGACGACGACCAAGGAACGCGGGCACGACGAAGCGTTGAAAAAGAGGACGACGTTAACAGAGGGGATACTGCACGGCTACTGAAGTCTTAGCGTCGAGTTCAGCCCATCGCAGTGCCATTACACTAAGTACATCCCCGTAACATCTTGGTGGAGGTTCGGGGTAGATGGAGCCGCGTCGGTTGTCATCTTGACGGTTCCGATGTGACAGCCACTGCGGAGATCCAGCGTCAGATTGTGTCGAACCCGCGACACAATATAAAGCTCATAGATGAATTTCCCGAACGGTTCTCTAGAAAAGATGACTTGGACTAATGATGCCAACCTGTTGTGACAATGTGGCTGACCTTTTTTGCACACGTGAGCATCTGCGGCAAGTGGCAGGCGTTCAACCATGATGTCACAGGAGTAATCCGCTGCCAGCAGTTGGTGTTCTCGTGTGAGGTGCATTGTTCAGGAGTCCTGTGTTGTATCTGATTAAATCTACTCATCGAACGTTTGAGAAAAATTTGTTGTATTTTATGGAATTGACTGTGTCAAAGTGATTTGCGTTGCAGCGGAGGTTTTGGCAGGTGTTTGAAGGTGTAAATAAGTGCTCAGGTGTTCCTCTTACAGAAAAGAATCGAACATAAACAGTCAAGATGGAATATCAATGATGGTATGAAAAGGTCGCAGCTTTAGTCAGCTCAGTACTCGCACATGGTCCTTATTTTGAATTTGCATCTATATCGAAAATGTCGCGATCTCCCTAACCTCGAGTAATCCGCTTGGTAGAAATGCTGGATCTGCAATTCGTGGAAACGTAACCGATATCCATTTCCGGTGTTCCCATCAATCAGGTGCTCGAGGGCAGGCAGACAGTGACACCTTTTATAACAACGCAAATACGAATACCACCACAGGTTAGGGCCTTGTTTGCACATTTGTAGTGCCTCCAAAGTAGCCATTCCCGCCTAGTTTCAGATAGTTTGACATCTTGCTGCAACTGGCCCCACTTTTTGCGACAGGTTGAGCTTCAGCACCGGAAGGGGGAGCAGATCCCATCTGGTTGGGCAACCAACAGCCATGGAGAGGTGAGTCAGAGGCAGTCAAGCAGTGCGCATTGTGGAACTCTGCAGCACAGTTTGCTGCCTGATTCTTTGAACTTTATTTCATTTTGGCAAGAAACTGTTAATAATGAAGAAGCATTTATTGTGTCATAATTTCGTACAAAGCATGAAACTCAAAGCCAGCTGACAAACAAAGCATACATAATTTTTTTGGATGGAAAAACAGCGCGACAGACGAACACGACAGCAAAGGAACACAAGACGAGCGCTGACTCACAACTGAAAGTATATTAAAGAGGGAACACAATATCCATCCAATAAGTTCCACCAACTCGCCCGTTTGGCTATAGTGTTGAACTTCATTTCTTCTACTTCGAGCTCTATTATTTGTTCTCACCCCCATCTGGATACCTCAGCCGTGTTAGCTTCGCTAATAGTTGTATGTGTGTGCAATGCTCGTATTGCGTCGTGGTATGCAAGGCAATGCCTGTGTCTACCGGATCTTCAGGTGATGTGTGGAATCCTGCAGCCGTCCAAGGGTCATACCCGCCGCATGTGCAAAAATATTGTCATCTGAGTGGTGGCATCAAAGTCGATTCTTCAAGGACCGTCTTAGGGTTGCTTGTGAGCAATGCGGAGGATATCACAGCCACCCACGTATGTTCCGAGACTGGTGTGCAACGTCTGGAAAGTATACGGAGTTCCTGTGGGCCACGGTCAGACGACAACTACCAACGAGGACGAGAACTGCGCCACAGCCAGGAAAGATGATCATTCTGGGTGAAACACCAGTACCAAAAAGGCACCAGAGTCTTCTGGAAATGGGACCGAAGTTCTGCGTGCAGCCGCATCTGCGAAAAGAGGAGAAGGTGACGTTCGCCCGGTCGATTTCTCGTCTTGCACAGGATGTGTTCCAACCGAGATGTGTTGAGGAGTGTACGGCAGTTTTGTCAACCACTCAGGTTGAGAACTATAGGCAGGGATACGGTTCTCTGGTTAATTTTCTGCATTCGAACAATTTGCGGCTGATGACAGCTGATAAAGAAGGTTGTTTCGTGGTCCTACCGAAAACCATGTTTTCTTCTAAGGCGATGGAAGCGGTGCAGAAGAATTTTGTCCCTATTTTGGCAAAGCCAGGAAAGGAAAAAGGCAGAGCTCTGCGCTTGTTGGAACGCTTGAACCTGGAACGTATTAAAGCAGGTGTCAATAAGGCGAATGGTCTGAATTTTAAAATTTTCTTTTCAGCAAAGACGCACAAAGAAGGCATGCCGTTTCGAGCTATTGTGACTGAGAGGAGTACATGGCAGTATGAAATTTCAGGGTATCTGCAGACACAGTTGGCGTCGCTGGCTATTAATGACCCATTGAGAGTTCGGAACTCAGAGGGTGTGGTAAATTTGCTTCGGAATGATAATCCAAGGTCGTGCACGTGTTCAGTGTAGATGTGGTAGATTTGTTTTATTCTCTTTCCCATAATAAATTGATGAATGCTGTTTTAAAATGTATAACGCTGTATAATGATGAACAACAGTTTATTAGACGGTGTGGCATTTCTGTATCTAGCTTCCTCGAGTTGCTCTTTTGTACCTGCAGGCTATGTTCATTGAATGGGAAGGAAAGTTCTATACCCAAAGAGCGGGTGTTTGCATCGGATCTAGGGTAGCGCCTGTGTTAAGTGATATTTTTTGTCCTTTGTTGATCGTGGCATTGAAAAACACATGTCAGGCATGGCGCTGCGCTTATTTCGTTATGTTGATGACTTCCTAATTTTTGTTGAAAAAACTAGATTTTCAAGGCGCATGACTGATGTACTTAAATTGTTTAAAGAAAATGCTCTTGGTCTAACTTTCACTACTGAGGTCACCAGTGATAGCAAGGTACTGTTTTTGGATCTGCGTTTGACTGTTGAGAAGGGCCATATCTGCTGATAATACCTACCTAGGGTAGAGAAACCTTTGTTAAATTTTAAATCGCATCACTCTAAGATAGTAAAAACAGGAATTGTGGTCTCATCTTTGATGTCTGCTTTATCAAAATCATGTGAGCATAGGGTAATCGCCAGCTTCAATGATCAGATTGGAAGAATCAAGGCATCTAGCTACCCGGATGATGTTTTGTTGTTTGGGTGTAACAAGATAGCTAAAAAGCTTAAAAGTCCAGCCTTGGTACCTTGTGCGGAAAATGGAAAGGAAAGGAAAAAGTTTGCCGTTCTGCCTTATGTACACCGCCTGTCACACAATCTTAAAAATGTGGCAAAACGATATGGCATAGAGGTTGTTTTTTCTGCACCTAAAAAACTTAAAAAGTGTTTGTTTTATTTCGGAACGAAAAGCTGAGCATCAGAACGAACATGAACCAACATGTGGGGTTAAGCATGAAACTAAGTATGTGCCGTGTGCTGAAGGGGTTGTCTATAAAATACCACTATCATGTGGACAAGTGCCCATTGGGCAGACGGGGCAGTGCATTAATACACGTTTGAAAGAGCATGCAAATAACTTAGACGCTAACAAATCTACTAATCTCGTTGACCACGTCCGTGGCTGCGAATCTTGTTATCCTTCACTGCACTATTCTGATATCCTTTATAAACACCCGGCCCGCTTAACACGCGAGATAATGGAGGCCTACCACATGAGGAAAAAACTTAGGTTGTGTGTTAGTAAGCCATCAATTTATCTACATGAAAGTGGGATTGCGTGCCTGCATCCCACGTAGCATCACGTATTTATTCTTTTTTCCATATATTGTGTTCCCTCTTTAATAAACCTTCAGCTCTGAGTCAGCGCTTGTCTTGAGTTCCTTTGCTGTCGTGTTCGTCTGTCGCGCTGTTTTTCCATCCAATATGTTCCACCAACTCGCCCGTTTGGTTATAGTGTTGAAATAATTTTTTTTTGCTTTTTTTAACCTCTACAGTCGAACATGAATATATATCTAACTCAAAAAGGAGGAAAAGCACAAAAGTTCTATGTATCTGAAATGGTGTATATAAGACTGTATCTGGTCAGCTTAACTTTCAATTTGGAAGCATTGCACGAAGCTAGTGACAGGCTTCTTGCAGTGTCATGCAGTGCTCTCGAGGCGTTTTTAGGTGTGTGTAGACTAAACTGATGATTATCAAGGCCACAGCACACTGTACAGTGGATGCCTGTTGCATCGGTCATGTTATCATTGGGGGTGCGCAACCTTCAATAAACAATTGTCTACCAACAGATGGTGTTTGATACCATCCGCATCTCCGGCAGTAGTGGTGTCGGGGCTGTAGTTAGTGGCAGACGCACTTCGGGTACGTGCCCTTTGTACAACAAGGCATTACAATAGGGTCACAGTTACGTTGAAGCATAATAGTTGCTTGTCACCACATCAGTGAATAAATTGCATAAGTAACCCAATTTTGAGGTTTGTTTTATTAGGCGAACATTTTTCTTTCCTCTTTTCATTGCCATTAACTACTGGCTTGTAACATCTAAATAGCACAGTATATTAGAAATATTTGTTTCGAGTATTATCGAGCTGCTGTGTTGCATTGCATTTCTACAAAAGTGGACAGCCGTGGTGATAGAACACTCTGCTTGCACGTGAGTAATTCATCGTCGTTGTCTCCATGCTGTACGTGGTCTGAGAAGTGAGAATTCTGTATGTGCTTACTTTCACTGTTCGCGCTTTTGTGAGCTTACAGTTTTCAGCTCAGTCATACACTGTACCGTTTCGTTTCTTTTTTAGCACTGTGCTTGCTGGATATGCTAGCTGTGGGGCTGGCCTTGTGCATCTGGACGGTTCACAATGGCAGAGGTTGATGACCCTGATTTTGTGTTTTCGAATGTTGTCATTTGCAGTCCCTACCAAAACTATACATAGTAAATCCTGGGGACTTAATGCAATCTAATGCACCTGGTTTTAACTCTCGTCTCCTGCAGTTATCACTACAATCTAGGGTGGAACATACAAGCTCTGGACGGTAAAGCGACATACTGCAATGAGCTGTACCCACATATATACTGAAATGAGCTGTATCTCAGAAATTTGTGCACCTGTCTTCCTTATTTTGTGCCAGCTAGCCCTAAGACGCACAGCAGCAGCACGTGATGGCATGCTTTGTGCATGGTGAAAGATCAACATAGGGGCGTCAACAAAAATAGCGGTTAGGCAGCTGCCAACACCGAGGCACCAGCAAAACCAGCAGTCACTATGGTGTGCAGCAAATCTATACCATCTTTTGCGGAATAGCAAGAGCCTTTAATTTAAAAGTGAGAAATGGTTCAGAGACTAATTCTTCGTCATATATTGTTTTATTCACTCTTATCGGGCCATACCCTTCACACACGTAGAGTACGTTCTGTGTTCGTCAGTAATGATCATGCGACGTTCGCCGATGCAAACTACTGAACACTGACCACTGAGTTTCTGATGGTCCACATTTTTATAAGTAACAAAAACCGGAACTTGTCTGTATTTACCGAACTTGCCGAAAAAACTGCAGGCAGTTGCAACAGGCTTTTCTTCTAGGACAGGCAGCAGCTGATCCGGCATACTGCTTCACTTGCACACAATTGTGAGGTCCATACCTGCCTTTGCCAGGACATTGCTTTACAGTTCTCCCCATGGAGAAGTTCGAGAACGAGGACAGACCATGCGCGCCGGTATTCGTCGTTCATCATCTCGCATGCACAGTGCCGAGTTTATGTCTCCGTCCACTTTATCGATCAGCAGGGCTAAAAGACGGTCGTTACATGTGCTGTCTTATGCCATTTAAATAATGTTCATTTTGACAGTCGTGCAGGTTTTGTTCATTATGTGCGAACGTTCTTCTTAAGAGGGGTTGTTATCTCTTTTACGTCGTTGCTAAAGTACCCTTGAGCAAGTAAGTTAAATGTATTGTTTACAACTTTTCTGCAAGTATACCTGTCTTTCAAAGTAGCCAAGTTGTAACTGTGGCTTAAAAATGTATATCAAAGAGAATAAATGTTCCTGCATTACAATTCAGTCATCGTAGGCGCATAAAAATAACCGTACTGTAAAGGTTGGAAGCTCCTGTCCTCCATGCATCTTTGCCCGTCATCCTACGGCCTCACTTTTCGCTTTATTTTAAATTGGTGCTGTTTCAGTGGGATGGTACGATAATTCTAGCTGCATGTTGGTGGCCGTAATGGTGAGCAGATGAACCAATATGGCGACACTGCCCAGTGTGTCACCACCTTAACGGAGCTGTTTGGTGCATTAACGAGGTGGCCTACCCACTTTTGAGAAGAGTAGACTAAAGGGTTTATTGATTAAATGTTTTTGGCAGCAGGCATCCGGTAGGCAAGGTGTTGATTGGCTCTAGCCACTGCTTTTTATAAGTTCCAGTTACTAGTTTTTCCTGATTATGATTCAGACAGAGGTGGTGTCCGTGATGCCTTTATAGGGAAGCGAATAAAGCACATCTGCGTGGGGTGCATCCAACTTTTCCTTTGGTAGTTTTTACCGCTTGACTGTGATGCTGTGTGGGGAAATTAATAGTACAAAAAGCTACACAGGCCACTCTCAAGAATACTTTTTGTGAGCGTCTTCATGGTTTATTGCCACTCTTTCACTATCAAGCACTTCTTGGTGTTCAAGAGTAGAAAGCTGACCAAACTGTACACAAAAACAGATTGGAGAGCGCCAGTAGGTTAAGTGCCACTTGCACAACTGTGGTGGGCTGTTCGGTATATAAAGTGATGAGGAAAATAAAGATCGATGTTCTGTGACACTGTCCTATATAGTTTTACACAAGATTTTCTAGGGGTGATGGTTTTTTAATATTTCTTTTATAAGCTTTTTTTCTGATAAATCTTTGTTCAGCACTCGCACGAGCGTCGAAGCGAGTGTTATGCAGTTGTCTTCGTCTTCCTGGATGATCATGCGCAAGAGATTTTAGAGTCGAATGCCTGTCCTACATATCCATTATTCTTTAAGTAGTATATCTATTTTTCCATTATTTTATTTTTAGGACAATAAGGACTTAGGACATTAAAGACATGTTAGGTAAATCTAAAATGACCGCCAATATTAACCCTAACACAGGATGTAAACCGTGCAAAAAACTACCCTGTAAAGTTTGCAATGATGTGCAGGCGACACTGTAACAATGTAACTTCTCAGATTTCGTCTTTAAGATTAAAAAATCCTTGAACTGTGACAGCGCCATTGGGGTATGCATGCTAAGCTGCGGTGTGTGCGGCATTGAATACATCGGCCAGACCGAAACACCATTCAGGTTTCGTTTCAATAATCGCAAGGCCCACGTCCACACACTACCAAATCTCCCTTTTTATAAGCACCTGTACCTTCGAAACCATACTTTAAAAACATTTGGGGTGATTTTCCTTCAATCAGGCTTGCAAAGAAGTGGACGAAGAGAACAAAGAGAATCGTACTTCATACACAAATTTCAGACTCTAACCCATAGAATTATTGAAATTTTGGGCAACTATAGCTTTCTCAAAAGCTAATAGACGCAATATTTATCTCCATTCGCCCAGAAAGCCGCACCTTCAGAAGAGGAATTCGTGAGCCATGGTCTTGCCAGACGAGTGCCAATTGATTCCAGTCTCTTTAAAAACACCGGTTTATTTCCAGATAAACGCAAAAACATTCAATAAAAGGGACAACAAACAAAAGAAACGCCACTGCTCTAGAGACATGCTGGCGACGTGCACGACAATAAACTGGCGAGGATAAAACTTAACGAGGGTCAGGGCTTCACCGCGGCAAACAAAACACACTGTGGCGCGAACAGGGCGAGCGACAGGGCCAATGCACTAGCTGCAGCACAACAGACGTTGCGACTCGCGTGGCAGCCACTCACGCCAATACGCCTAGGCTGTTTCTGCAGGCGCTCCTTCCATCTTCGTGTCGCCGGTCTTCTTTCCGTCGTCCGTGCACACCCCAGTGGCCCGTGACGCTCGCAGGCCGCCCCGCGCTGGCCTCCCCGCCGGGGCGGAAGGCCTCGCGCCTTGCTTCCGACGCGCCTATCTACCACCTTCTTTTTGCTGCTAACATTCCGCCTCCAAGATTAGCTGCTCGCTCATGTTAACTGCGCTGCCTATGCAAACACTATACAAATAGGAAAACGCACGCATGGTTTAACACTTAAAGGGGCTGCGGAGCCCCACAACCCACTCCTAAGAATATTCTCCTTTGCACGCAAACTCCGCTGTTCGTTATTTAGCTCCTTGAGCCTCCCTCTGACCGGTTTCCTTTCCTGCAACAAACGCCTTCACTTGGGACACGCTCGCGGGAGCGACTTTCCGCTAATGCCCGGCTGCGGGATCGGGTTTCGGGAGAGCGCTTCCGGCCGACCGCTCTTTCGTCGCCGCGACGGCGCGCTGGCCTTGCTCCGATCGCTGGCGCGTCGCGAGGTGGAACAACTTTGTCTAGAACACATCTCTTTACCAAACGCTTTTTTGAACCCCTGCTCCGCTGGGGAGCGGGCCGTCCTGGTATGCATGCTCGCGTTATCTGTTTTCGAGTTGGTTTCTCCCTTTTTTTTCTCCTAATGTTATTTTGAACCTTTACTCAATTTATGGCTTCTTTTAAGGTAGACTTGCCGTGCTTTTAGTGTCGTCTTCGTAGAAGCACTTCGCGTATGTAACATTGGTCGGCTCTCCACTTTCTCTTTTCGCCCCCTTCCCCCCTTTTTTATCACTTCCTCTCTCTCTCTTTCTCTCTCCCTCTTTGTTGCACTGCCAGCCATTAATCAACGGGAGCTTTTCGCCCTTGCTATCTATTAAGTGATGTGTGTTTCTCCGAAGACAGAGAGCGAGAATTCGTTCTCCCTGACTTAACAGTGGCGCAATATGCGGACTTATTTTCCATTCTCCATTTTACCGTGAAGAAGGACGGTCAGCGTCCGAAAGTGTTGTTAGAATAAAATAGATAACCGAGAAAGGTGTGTGACATTCTGTTTCAATTAAACTCTGGCCCATTAGGCACAAGCAAACCATGTCCGTATATATTTATATATTCACTGTATTTCGCTGTATGTGCTGAACAGTTCTGATTTGCTCAATCTTAGCAGCACAAAAGCTTTGCTAATCATTTAAAATATCTTCTAAACATGGTTCAGGAACTTCTTTATTTTTAGCATTACCCATTTAAAACTAAAAAGTGCGAAACATGTGTGAGTCTTTTCGTTTATACTTGAGGGTGTATTCCAAATAACAGTATCCATTATTAATAAAAGCCATGGTTGACGCCGCTTAAGCTCGTCCTTTAGGGTATGCCGTTATGGCGTGGGCTACCGCCCGACATAAAAAGCTACGCTCCAACCAAACTTTACGAACGTGACTGAGTGGCCTAAGTGTAGCATAAATGCAACGGTCTTGCGGGCTGACTCTGATATCACCCTCCCATATGAAAGGAGAGGCCCGAGCTGGCAGCTCCTGCTAAATGTAACGTCTGACGACCTATCGTCGAGTAAGCAGGCGGCAATTTCAGCTGCCAGATACCGCCTGTCATAGCCATGCTCGTCATTTTTCGCTCACACCTTCGACGCCGAATTATCTCGATAACAGGACCTTTAACAGCGTCATTTTATAATATTATAAAAAAAATGCAAATCAGTGAAACATTTTTGTTCATAACTTGTTCCTGTTATGCTTCTTTTTTGGTTTGGCATAATAGAAAAACCAGTTGCAGGCAGCTGAGGCACTGATAGAAGGATGAATTACAATGCTGTTCTTGCAGGTCACCAACAAGCCCGGTGAGGTCCTCAGTGATGGGGCCTTACTACCACTGGGTGGAACCATTGAAACGAGTGAGTTACTGTGTCCATTAGAAGTTATAGAGGTACACTTCGGGGAATGAATGGAGCACTGTACTTTGCGGCATTGTGCTTCAAGTGGTGGCATTACCTCTGCAGCAGCCTAGGATAGTGATGTTGGGAACATAGTTCCTCGTCGGTTGCGTTGATCGCACAATGGCTGCTGTCATTGACCTAAGACAGCCGCTCTCTTGCAGATGTATTGATCACATTCACTGAGTAGGTTTTTAATTTTACTTGTCTCTGAATTGGGACATTATTTTCAAGTTGGCTTGGGGTGCAGTTTCACTGAAAAAACAAGCGGCCATGAGGATTCATTTTCAGTGAGTACTGCTGCGTGGTGCAGGCTAAGTTCCCAATATTCTGTTTGGCTTGTTAGGATTTCCTTAATATGCTGGTACAGCCTTTTTAAAGCGCTGTTTCAAAAGAATAATGGTTCTCACAAGATCCGAAATTAGTGAGCAGTAAATGTATACATTTGCACGGCCACATGACCAGAAACTTACAGAAATCTCACCACTCTGTAAACATAATGAAACATTTCTCTAGTCTTCAAACAAAACAAGTAAAATGATGAATATTATAAATCTATTCCGGACTATAAAGATCAAGGTAGATTGCATATCACTTCAATATGCTTGCAGTTAGTAAGCATAGAATGTTACAACAGACCAGATTATATGTTACTTAGATGCGTGAATAGGGTGTACATACTCTGAGGGTGCGCTTCGTGTAAGCAAAGTGCTGCCTGCCCACTTGTAGGGGGGTAAGGCTCGCTTTTAGCATCAAGAGCTGACTTTGCATCAAGGCACTAGTGGATATGGTGGTTTGGGAGAAGCCACAACCCATGACTGCCGGTCGAATTCTGTTACAACTGCACTGAAAATTCAAATGTATAAGTTGAAATTGGAGCAGAGAGTATTTCTACATCGCCGTCAGCAGTAAAGCATGTTTCATAACAGCAAGTGGAAGCCTTCAGTCAGCTGTCTTATTTTGCCAATCACAGGTGTCTCATTGAAACTAAGCATAATAGATAAAAAAGACGTTCACCCACACGCTCAGTTCGGCATGCCATATTACAGCAGCTGCCAAGACTTTCAAGGCCGCGCACTTGACAAAACTTTGTGGGTGGACAGTGACCACAGGAGCGCCGTCAGAAGTGCTACTTTCTGGAGCATGGAGAGCTCTCCAGCATATCAGAATTCTGCTGAAAGGTGATGTGTGACAAATGTGAACGAAATTGCAGGGATATTTTATGATTTACAAAGGAACAGTGTGACATTTTGATAATTTCAGAGATATCTTTTTGATATAAGCCGCCAACTCATTTTGGTATCCTCAAGAGACCGGAAAAGCGCGCAAAAAACCTGATAGTAATAAAAAAAGATTCACAATAACAAGCAATATTTTATTTACTGAGCGGCTTTAAAAATTGGTCAATCTGTTCCTGTATCAATATCCTCATTTTCAACGCCAATTTCCTTTCCCGCACGGCGGGTACAGAGGGGAAGACCACGCAGTGGTTGGAGCAGTGCGAAGTTCAAACAGGCAGAGGCGCGGACACGGATCATGGAGCCTGAACCATGGCGCAGACTGCCCATTTGAGAGAGTAACGGGTCCATTGATTTGCCACAGCTAGCGGTGCCTACAATAGGGAGTATCCCTATTTCCACGCGTAAATATCCCACTCGCATAATGAATTCTCCCCCCTCGTTTTTGAAACAAAGTATTTAAAAAACAAATAGGTATTACCGCGTCCCATTTCATCTCATCACAGCGCGCACTACGTGTCTTAGCAGCGCGCCAAGATGTAGCGCAGCTATAACGTCACAGTGTATATACTAGTGTTGAAGCTTGAGTGAGTTGGTGGTCCATAATTCTTGGTTCAGCGCAACGGACGCAGACCAGAACAGGACACAAACGAAACCCACACGGGAGGTGACTTACAACTAACAGGTAATGGCACAGAAGCCCATGTTTTCCTAGGCGAGCTACACATCAATCAGAAACAACAAGAAAATCCATGAAAAGGAAAATATATTCAAAATCTTATCGTCAAAACTTTTCACATGTTGGCAGTAAGAAATCTAATTTTGTCGGAAAAAATAACCGACGGTGCGCTGATTCATGAGTAGTTACTAGATACGATGTTAAATGCCTCACTCACCTCTCTTGTGAACTTGTCTGTGTGATGACCAATAACTTCCCACTCATAAAACTCTTGATGAAAATGGCAACATTCCCTGCAATGAGCCGCTAAATGGCCTTTGACACTGTTCTTTACATTGTTCTTGTGTTCATGCAACTGGCCATTTAGACACCTAAACGTTTGCCAAATATTCTTTTGCAGCACTTGAAAGGAATGGAATAAACCAAAAGAATAGGAGAAAGTGAAAATGACACTCTTGCTATTTTGTTTCTGCAAACACTTATAAGATGGAATGACCCCTTCGTGTTATTGTATCCGATAGCGGTACATAGCAAAAGTCACTATCCCTCTTTCTGAAGTCTTTGTTTGAAATGCTTCCATTTGAAACGTTTATATGAAGTTAACGAATTTGTTGAGGCACGCCAAATCGAAGCTCTGATGGCATTTTTTATGGATATGTGTTACCTTTATTATCCTGTTCCTCAGGACAAATTGCTTCAGTGTACCAAAGAAAGCCTACATCGTTATGCCAGCGCTGCCTTCCAAAACTCTTCTGGAATTTCGGTTCAATCTTTTGTTTAGCTATTATCTATGCATCTGCCTTCAACTTTTTTCTCCCAGAAAGAACGTAAGTACCTGAAAAAATCTGGAATACCTATAGGATCCTTCATAGCACCTATCCTAAACGATGTCTTCCTTGCATCAGTAGACTGGGTGATGGATCCACTTCTTGGTGACTTACCCGAGGTGAAGACAGTTCGATACATCGTTGACTACCTGGTTTTTATAAGTAATCCCAGCCACTCATTCACTCAACCGTTCAGCAAATTCCCATGTTTTTTAGTTTGTCATGTCGCCTTTCAGCTTGACACATGATTTGCCAGAGGATCACTAAGGTTGTTTAATTGATATCAAGCTTCGCTTTGCGATCTGAGACACTTGTTGGTCCTATAAACCACGGAATAAGAAACCTATGCTTTAGTGCCATTCAGGTCATTCGAAATCAGTGAAGCGTGACATAGCCAGTTTGTATTTTTCGAATGCCGTCAGGAAATCCTGCCTATACAGTATGCAATCTAGCTTTGAATAACTGCGAGATAGATTGACTCTCCGCACCTTCTAACTTCCATTGCACAAAGAATCCAGAAACAGAGAAAATCAACATCAGTGAAACTGGTGAGGGTAAGCAGGCAATAATTCATCAAACAAAAAATACAGAAAGCCACATATATTCTGTATTGCCACTCTCCAACATAACTTCAAGAATATCATGGGCAGCACAGACTTGAAAGTGGTCTCTCCGCTCCACAGAAGCTACCCAAGGTTTGCAGTCGCGTTAACCCTCGATAAGGAAAAACAGCTATCTGTAACAAGAATTACAGAAACAGTTTAGTTCCCTGTGGTACGAAACTGGTTTATTCCATTTCTTTGAAATAGTGCAAAATGTACAGAGGGCAAACGGGTAGGTCTCTAAGTTACCGGTTGCGTGATGACGAGAAGGATGTAAAGAACGGTGTTAATTGCCACTTAGCGGTTCATTGCAGGAAATGTTCTCATTGTCATCCAGAAATTTATGAATATGAAAACATGGAGATAGATTAACGGAAGCAGGGTACACTTTGTATCTTCTTCCATTGTACAGAGAATTCAGAAATAGAGAAAATCAATATCAGCAAAAATAATGAGGGTAAGCAGGCAATAATTAAAGAAAAAAAACTGAAAGCTACATATATTCAGCATCGCCACTCTTTAACATAACTTCAAAAATATCGTGGGCCGCACAGACGTGAAAGGGGTCTTTCCGCTCCACAGAAGCTGCCCAAGATTTGCAGTCGCGTTAACCCTTGATAAGGGAAAACAGCTATCTGTAAAAGGAGTCATAGAAACAGTTTCGTTCCCTGTGATAAGCAAACTGATTTATTCCATTCCTTTGAAGTGGTGGATAATGTACAGTGGGCAAACGGGTAGGTCTCTAAAAAACTGGTTGCGTGAAGACGAGAATGATGTAAAGAATGGTGTCAAACACACTTAGCGGCTCATTGCAGGAAATTTTCCCATTGCCATCGAGAAATCAATGAATATGAAGACATCTGCCATCACAAAGACAACCTCACAATAGAAGTGATTAAGTCATTTAACAGCGTAACTAGCAGAGTCATGCGTCAGCACCCCATCGATTCTTTTATCGGACTAAGAAATCAGGTTCGTTACGGCTAGCAGGCGAAACGTCTTGGCAATTAATGTCTTTTACTATTTTTCTCTTCAGGTCTTTCGTTTGGTGTTTCTGGTTGATACGTATCTTGCCTAGGAAAACACTGTCTTCAGCGCTGTCACCTGTCAGTTGTAAGTCAGCCCCCGTGTGTGCTTTGCTTGTCCCCTTCTCTGCGTCCAATTTGCTGTATCCAGAACTACAGTGTGTACCTTTTGACGTTAGAGTAGTGGTGGGGAAGGGGAGAGGCTCGAACTTTGCTTTGTGACAGCGCCCTAGACAGGAGTGCTGGCGATGGCTTGCACGGCGCGCCTGGTAGCGCAAACCTGGTTTTCAGTACTTTGGTTTTGGTTTATCATGCCATGATTTGGAGAGGCGTTGTCCACTGACACTGTCACTGGAACGCGTGGTAGATGGAAATGCCTTTCGAAGTGAACGATGTGAAAAGCCGGTGTCATGATCATGGCTTACCATGTGCTTACATTGACGACTGATGGGTAGAGGGATGGACGACTCCGGGAAAAAAACGAAATATCAAGTTTTTCTCGTGTAATGAACTCTCCCTTATAACTGGCGCCATTTTCCTCATGTCTCAAAATAAAAATTTGAAGTGGGTCGAGTGTTCACAAAGCGAAACAACTAAAAATGTATAAGCGTTTTTCGAAAGTAGTGTGTCGTGCAGCAATGTCTTCAGTAGACATTATTTACATGGAGTGAATGCACATCCTTTAGCTATTCACATCCTTCAGAGGGTCAAAATAATAACTCATTCATTGGAATTCATTTTGAGCACATTCTTGTCTAAATACTGCCCAGCTTGGTCTCGGTCAATTATTTTGCGCTCAATTATCTGGAATGTAGGTTTGTAAATACCTTTATTGCCCAGAGCTATTTATAAAACTATTACTTAAACTGCTTCCAGTAAATAAATAAAGCAGCCATGAGACTAAGTATGTGCCAGAACTCTCGAACTTGCATTAACCCTGTTTCCTAATAATGAACTTTGAAATGTGGGCCGTCATTTCCTGATAGATTCGCAGACCGATTTTCAGACGCTCGAATTTCTCGGCCTGCCTGATTATTTGGACTCTTCCATTGCACCATTACGAGCTTTATACCGAAATTTCAGACGTTTTAAACTTTTGCCCTCTGATTTTTCAGAATTATTTCTCGATTACAGGCCAGAAGCTACCAAAATTACCACAACATTGTCGCTAATTGCTTTCCTTTTTGTTCAACCTTGAACCCGCGTTGCATGCATCCTGCATTAGCCTAAATGTTTATTCTCCCAAAGGGCCCAGTTTTCTCACGACAAAATAACGCCAGTTCGGAGGGAAGGTTGATGACTCGGGAATCACTTGATATTTATCTTTTTATTTCCGAGAGTCGCCCACTCCTCCACCCATTGTTCATCAACCATAGCACGTGGTATGCCGCGATCTTGAGAACGACTTTTAGCATTGTTCGCTTTAAAAGGCGTTTGCTTCTGTCAAGCGTTCTAGTGATTCGCGTCCTGGTCAGGGTAGTTGTATTTAGATGCAGTGAACGTGGAAAAGTTCCCTTTGTGTTGCACAATACAAGCACACAATGAAAAAGTTTTTCCCACATAGGCCATGTATCCGTTTGATACGTTCCCACCACCACATAATAATTTTGCTGTGCAAGTCTGCATTTCTCAGCAATGCTCAAAGTGTAGCAGCCGTGCATCTCAGGAACCGCTACAAGGACACGGTGATCACAGCTGGCACAGCTGGCAGAATACGCAATTCATTGCATTTTGCCGAAACTGGTATCTGCCCTCGAGTGACTAAGATTCTGAGGACAGGGAAGATCATATACCGCCATATTCACACTTGATGTTGCAAGTTGTTTGCTGCAATGCAGAGACAATCGGTAGCAGTCAGAACAATGCACACTGCATTGATGCGTTCCCCCGTGGCAGTTATCCTGCGACTGGTGACTCCATTGTAGGGAAGGAAAACGCAGCAGCTGCACGCAGAAGGTATTTCAGCGAACTGGGAACATAGCACATGTGTAAATGACGGTGCACCATTTCACAGCAGACGTCCATAGCACTGCGTTTGTGGTGATGTTTTGTGGTAGTTTAAGCAGATAAGGAAATGTTTGAAATGCGGCCTTTGGAAAGGCAGCTGAATGCGAAAGCTGCTGAGACACTTACCGAATGGGTGGTGGAGTTGTCAGTGTGCAGTTAAGGTATTCCATTTGCAGGGATGACTGAATTGGGTCATTGGTTGTCAACATGCGCCCTGTGTATGATGTGCCCCGTTTGCAGGCGGCTACAAGGGCTATGGTCTGGCCATGATGGTTGACCTCTTTTGCGGCGTACTAAGTGGTGCCCACTACGGAAGCAACGTTCGCTCCTGGCTCAACGTCACAGACCCTGCAGATCTGGTTGGTATGGATTCTGGTTTATTAGGATAAGGTTCAGCTGTTATTGTCGCAAAAGGTTCTTAACTTACAATGTCTCAATCATATTGAAAACGTATGCTCAGGGCCAAGGGCAAAACGGAGGCTGTCACTCCCCTGTTGAGGGTTTTCGCACAGCAACTAGCATACATTGTTTAAAGGACAATTTGGTTTTGCGGAATACCTGTCCAATTTGTAGGCAAAAACGGAAGGGGAATTCGTTTACCTGATTTGCATAAATTTGTTACCCTGCTTTCTGCATTGCTGATGGCATGAGCGAGCCGTGGGGCAGAATAAGCTATAAAGAGTCACGGGACTCGGCTCATTCTATAGGATTGGCGAATGGGAGACATTCTACTGGCAACAGCCTGATTCTTTTCATATCTTTCGAGGAATTTTCCGCACACTGTAATCAGAGTTGCTCCGCAAATAAAGGCTTCGACTGGGAAGAATGACGGCCTTGCCTACATTTCTTTAATTTTGTGATCTGGCTCTAGTTTTACCTCCCGACACCAACTTTATTCAGTTATACAAAATATTGCAAGATTAAAGGGTGCTCTGCCTTGGACTATTGAACCTTACTGCTATGCCGTGGCAGAAACC
This sequence comes from Amblyomma maculatum, assembly GCA_023969395.1. Lineage (NCBI taxonomy): Eukaryota > Metazoa > Arthropoda > Arachnida > Ixodida > Ixodidae > Amblyomma > Amblyomma maculatum. The sequence goes on along the minus strand of JAJIZL010024559.1, from coordinate 29,079 downwards.
AATTGTCTGCAGCGACAATCACAGGCATGAAGCAACACACATTCGCACTTGATACCGACAAAGAAACAAGAAACATCCTGAATGTAAAGAAGAAACAGACGTTCAATCTAAAATGACAATAGCTTCGCATCAGTTACAGCTTGATGGATGTTAGCAGATTGAAGTTTTTGACAGTGATTTAACGCAGATAAACCTAGTACATGTAACTTGCAAACAATGACTCATTCAGTGCTGGGATAGTAATTTCAGCTCAGTTATTGGTATGTAGCTGCAAGTAACCTTTTAAAGCATGCGATGCCCACACCAGGACCTATCACCACAATACGTCTGTGTAGAACCTGCCGGACATCTTTAAGCATGGCTATACTTGGAAGGAGACAAGTCCTAACTGCGCTGACCTGTGCAAGTCTCAGTGAGTGAGGAGGTTGTCCTGACTCACTCCAATTAAACAAAAATCTGTTTTCATTGCTGGATTATTCTCCAGGAAGAAGCTCCAATCTAGAGGATGTACCACATTTTTTTCAGTTGGTCTTCTTTGACAAAAAGGTTTCCATATAAATTTGGATGACAGAAGCTCTACTTTTAAAGGTACGATGCAAAAGTGCAAATTGCTGCCATCTGTCGCTCTCACTGCGAATGCAGTTGTCCATCTACTTAATCACTCTTGACCTAATGTATTCCTCTATTGTTGCACACAAATACAAACTAGCATACAGTGGAAAGGTAGCAGGATACGGAAAAACCTTCCAATTTAGACATATAGGGCAACTTAACCCAACTAAAGGGCCGCTTTACCACATTATACAAGGTTGCCGTAGATTTATATTCCCATCTTTTCTCCCACCTGCCGACCCAGCCAGATAAAGCCACGTAACGTCACGTAACACGGCCATCATTCAGGATGGGGCTATGCCACTTGCCTAGCACGTGCCAGAGCGATGCCCGGAGTGTTTGCTCAGTGCCGATGCCAGGTTTCCTGAAGAATAAAATTTTTGATGCAGTCGTGTTAAAACTGTGATTGCACTGTGCAGGAATCCTTGACATGACCTAATGACTAGCAACTCCGAAAAATACAGTAAGAACAATTACAAAATATTAATCGTTTTTTTGTTATTTCATGTCAGATTCTCACCCGACATTATAAGCAGGTTCGAAACATTTTCCTTCGTAATCGGCAATTCTGGTTTTTAATTATTGAGTGCTATCAGCATTAGGCTGCCAGCATTAAGAACCGCCACAAAATGGTGGCGTCAGTTTCGCATTTTTGATTTCACACCACACCAACCTCGCTGCCATGGTGGTGGCTACGCATCCGTGGACAGAAGCTGAACGAGCGGACCTCCAACCGTATTGGGACCATGAAAGCAGCACTGCATTTTTGCACAAGTCTTTTTTGGGCCTCTCCAGCTATACTGTCCGTGCTGGATCCAGCATCTACTGCATCGCAGATGCTCGACCGACATTTCAGAGGGAGCTCGTCGGTCGCACTTTAAGAGAATGAGTGGTACCAAACGCGTGTAGAGGTACCAAAGGATAGTTTCCATGAAAAGCCTCTCACCCTAAAGGGACACAGTAGATGATACACCGGAAGTAATGATCGCAAAACCCGGAATCCGAGAACATTTACTAGGGGCAAGTCTAGTGGCATGTGCACGCGTGTGCACATGCCACTAGAACAGAGGAGCGCATGGCGCATGCTAACTGACAGCTTATGCGCTGCCGTCCCGCGCCCGGGCAAGAAGCAGAAAACTGATTTAGACTGACCAGAGGGCCACATGTCTTCCGAAATTGCCGCAGATTTTCTGTAATCAGGTGTGTCTCCGTGAGAACTGAATTTTAGCCATGGCCGGCACATGGTGGTACGTGTCACAATTCGATGCCTGGTGCTTCTTGGGCTGCCTTGAGTGGGTATGCACTAGTTTGCATGCACGTTGAGCTAGAAGACATATTCATGTTCCAGGCTTTACCACCCCACTATGTGAACACTCATGACGAGGGCCTTTAGAGAGTTCTTCAAATGAATAAAAATAATTGTGAACCTTTAATGCCAGCTCATCATTAATATTGCAGATAACGTCAAGCAAGCATAATAAACAAACTCGATGCATAGTTCTGTCTTAATTCCAAACTAATTATCTAGTGAATGTTAGTGTGACATGTGTCGCCACAAATATTATTTATTAACTGTGAAAATTCTTTCCTTCTGAAATATGGAGGTCATTGCAGCACCGCGGATATGCATCTCAATGCGTGTTTTCTCCCTGCATTCCAGACAATCTAAATTGGGCTGGGCAGATGCTTGGTATTCTGAAAAGGATGCAAAAAATTATTTCACTTTGCAGGGTCAATGCTTTGTTGCAATCAACCCAGCTGCATTTGCTCCAGGCTTTGAAGACAGAATGCAGGACCTCATGAACATGGCACGGTCTCAGGAGCCTGTAAGTGGTGTGGCCTGCTGCTGCAAAAGGAAACAAATGCTGTTTGCGCCATCACAATAACAAAAAAAGAGAATAGTGGCACAAATAGTCATTCAGAAAAAATGCTTGCAATTCATTTTTGGGGAAAACAATGATAAAGTTTTGAGCTTTTCATTTTAAGCAATGAAGTATCAGTTCGTCTCAATTTAATAACGAGAAGCACATAAAGTTCGTCAGAACAAAGTGCGCTGACAGCAATCTCATATAAAGGTCGCTTGCGACTCTAAGACATGCATATTTCAAGGCATTAAGATTTGTATGGAACCCCCTAATTAGTATGTCGCACATATTCATGGGAAAAGGAGGTGAGCTGCCCCAAGCAATGGGACTAATGATATATTTTATAGTGCGTTTGGATATTCACTCCAGTATTGGTTGTTTTTTTAGTCAACATTGGTAAAGATGAGATTGGTGGCTGTTTTACTACTATAGTTTTATTGTCAGAGCGAAATTCTACACATTAGCCTTGGTATTTGGATTTGGTTTATAGTTTTTAACATCAGACTTGGGCTATGAGAGACGCCGTAGGTAAGGGTTCCGGAAATTAGACCACCTGGGGTTCTTTAGCTTGTACTGATATCGCACAGCACACGAGCATTTTCGTTTCGCCTCGAGCGACAAGTAGCTGCCGCAGCCGGGATTCGATCCCTCATCCTTGGGCACAGCAGCCGAGCGCCCTAACTACTACACCACTGCGGCGGGGCTTATCTTTTGCAGTACTATTTGCGTGTATAAGTATGCACGTGTACACAGTTGTAAGATCCGTGGTCCCCAGATTCGACACCCATAATTAGAGAAAATGGTAAAAGGCCATTGCGTTTTATATCATGCATATTTTCTATGCTTGACTTCTGCCGATAACTAGGTAGCTACCAGTACTAAAATAAGCTAACCTTACAATAAAATGCAGGCACAATTGGTTTCTCCAAACTCTCTGATAGTGATGCCACATACTCGTCTGCCTTAATTCTCACCCAGAATAAGTTGAGGTGAGCTGGCATGTGCCAACTAAGCTCCCTTCAGTTATTGGTTTGGTTTATGTGAGCGGTTCCTACTGGTTGCTGTTTCATCCAGAGTTTCTGGCTAACAGTTGTATAAATCATTTGCAAGGGCAAAATAAATTTGTCTTAATTCAATATGAATTATAGGACAAATGTGACTCGAATAATGTGAACTGAAATTTAATTCGAAACATTTATTGCAGAACATGAAATAATACTGAAGAAGGGTGTATCTGAGAGCAGACGACAAGTCCTCATGTCGAAACGTTCACTCGGTGTGCGAACTGAGGTTCCCCATCATACCTTGTTCAGTGCTCTTTCTTACTTCATAGTCTTCTTACTTCATAGTCTTCTTACTTCTCTCTTTCGACCCTGAAGGCGAAAAAGCAACTTAAGGCAAACTATTTGCCTATCCTTTGGTTAAGCAGAACTTTCGCAGAGCCCTAAATAAATAAAACGCAGCAGTTTAGCTTGGCGAAGCTCAAATATGCTTTCAGAAGCAGCACCAAATTAGATAGGGTTTGCTCTTTTCACTTTGGTTTAACCAAGCTTTAACCGAAACACAATGAGTTTCATAACAGTTACGGATGCGCGTGCATTCTCACCTTTCTCGCAGGCAAACCCAAGTGTTCCAGTCCAGGTGCCAGGCGACCCTGAGAGGCGACACATGGCCAAATGTGATGCTGAAGGTGGCATCCGCTATCACGTCAGCCAGATAGAATTTGCGGTGCGTGCTTTATGTGGCTCAGAGCAGATACGGCTTCATCAGTTGGAAGCTGTAATCTTGGCATGTTCATATTTTAGGTTTCACTGGGTGTTGTAGCAGCACTGATGCCAAGGCTGCGAGTTTTTTGATTGGATTGGAAATTCAATATGCGGGAACTGAATTTGCACATCTGCATTTTAGCTTGTAAGCTGCTGAGACTATAGGCTGTTCTGATGAAACCCCACAGTTACGAAAATTCTGAGATATTGCTGATTTAATTAACCTTTGCTGCGAACCATGGAAGCACTTGGAAAAGGGAAGATTGCAAAATAGTGATTGAGGGAGCAAGTGTATGTATACAGGAATGAAGAGTGGCACGTTGTTTAATGCCTCTACTGTTCAAGAAGGATATACAATAAGGCAAAAAAGGACACGAATAAAATAAATGCTGTGGTCTAACGTAAAAACGAAAAGGGGCGAAAAAAAAACCTACTTGTTCAAGTTGACACAAAGTGAGCTAATCTCTTGCTCTCAGGTTCACGAATAATGCTCAGTTCATGAATAATGCAATAAATGCTCTATCTGCAATTATCTTCTTTCTGGGAGGCTATTTTATTGATTTCTTTCACACAGCACATTATTACGTGCAGCCAGCGGACGAACTATCCCTTGATGGCGGGTGGCAATGGTATAGATTATGTGGTGATGGCTGGGCACAAGCGCTTCCGCCCACACCACTGCACTCTCGTTAATCTTTAGTTGGTCACTTTGTCACGTGGCTGTTTGGGCAATGAATTCAAGTCGTTAATAGGTTGTTGTACAGGACGTGACCGGTATGGGAGCAAAAGCGCCGGGATGGGGCAAAGAAGATCTTTAGCGTCTTTCATTGGGTATACGAGGTTTGCAAAAATCAGTCGCCTAGTGGCTACTTTTAGAGATATTCCAAAATATGTTGTACAGATCTAGCGTGCTCACTTATTTGTTGATCCAAGGTAAATAAAGGGTAAGAAGATAGCTGCACAGTATGAAAGAGCATTGAACAAGTTTTGAGGGGGAGCCTCAGTTTGCATATCGAGACAACGTTTCAACAAGGGGACTTGCCTTTGTCTATGTAAGCAAGACCTCTTGTCGAAACGTTGGCTGCGTTGGCGAACTGAGGCTCCCCTCAACGCTTGCTCAGCGATCTTTCACATTTTTTAGGCATATCTGTTCAGACAAACTTATAACACTGGGATGTTATATATTTATATAGATGATATGTGTTATATGTTATATGTCTAGCGTAAATCGAATTTTGTGTTTTGTTAATAGTGTTTCAGTTTCATCAACCAAGCAGCCACTAGATCGTCAAGAAGTGTTTAGGTCAGGAAAGTGAAAAACAAATCTGCACTACATTGTTGCTAATGTAGAAATGATATGTAATAAGGTAGAATCCACTATAGGAAACTTGGATATATAATAGAACATCGTTGATACATTGCTGGTTCATGCGATTTCCCGCTTAATTTGCTCAAAATCGTGGACAGGAAAAAATCTCCTATATAGCTGCAATATTTTTTTTTCTGCTTCGTATGTTCCCAGTAAGTTAATTTTTAGGTTACTACATCCAAAAGTTCAATAAACTGTGGTCGTAAATTATATTTTGTGGTCAATAAAGAAAGTCCCAAGGAACGCTCGCGACATGAAAACTTATCAGCGGTACTTACCCGCCACAGTTGCTTTCTTGCAGTACCTATGCAAAAAGGGGCGAAGCATCAGAGAAAGCCAATCACCAATATACGAGGTGGCCGTTCCGCGGAAACATGATTCATGATTAGAAATGTGGAGGCTTTTTTTTTCGATACTTTACGGACATAGGGGTAAATAATTAGATAACTGCAACTATTCGCTTGAATAAGAGCGAGCCGGGTGTGGGGGACGCAGCTTGAGAAAGAGTGTGGTGATTTTAAACAATTGTGATAGCTTCTTAAGTTGTCACTGGTTCAAGGTTGCGAAGTTGCCAGAAGCAACAAAGGCGGCGATTCAGGCTTGTCATTGCCTAATATGAACCGGATTTGTTATCACATCTCTGGCGTGCTGAACAAAGCTCAAATACAAACTGAATTCTGAGAGAGCTAAAAAAGGAGCTGTTCATACTTGATGTGTATATGCTTATGTACTCTTTTCGGCAGTAAAAGTCTCAATTCTACCCCATTTAACAGGGAATTTATTTAAAGTCAGGCACTTCAGATCATGTTTTCACTGATGTGTTTTCTGGCTTAAAAAATGTTTCAAGTAGATCTTACTGTAATAAAGCAAGACAGAAGTCCCAGTTCTTCCTTAAACGACATTATTTTTGTTTATAGTAAATATATTTTTGTAGTAAAGTGAATCTTGCCGTGGCATCCTACTTGTACGAAATCACTTTTGGCCCAAGCGCAACCTATAGTAGCGAGGTAAATTTTTGTTCTTTTGTAAAAAGTAACAAAAAGGCGGTTTTTATGACTGTACCACTGGGCTGACTAATTCTGAGGAAAGGCCGATGTTATATGATCCCTGGAGCCGTGAAGCAAAGCATGCGGTGTGTAGGAAAAAAAAGGTAGAGCTGGCTACGAACGTGGAACGAAGGTTGCTATAGTCGGTTGAGAAAGTAAAAGTGGAGCGGAAAGTAGGAAAAGGAAGAAACGGCCGGATGTTAATAGCGGCGGCAAGGTGAGACGCATGGCGTGTGCGGTTTTTGCAGCGCTTGACTGCCTTGCGCGCTTTATCAACTATTGCCTCTTAAATGGCAGAAGCAGCACCTTCTTTTTTATTATGCAAAGTTTGTTTTCCCCAGGAAATTAGACTATTATTCTATTCGTAGCAACATTTTATTCATGCTAAATCATTACTTCTATAGGATGCAATCCTAAAATCTGATCATTTAAATATATACAGAGAAGATAAGAAACAAAAGAACAGTATTTGTATTGTTCCTTTTCCAATTGTACGAGCCAGGTTTAGTACGTGGCCATTTAGTTATCAGGCAAGGCCATGTCGCCGCCAAGAACTGATATAGTAAAGATTTGATTTGACTGGTCCAGGTCAATTTACTATAGAAGGGTTCTTCTGTAGTGATAATAGTGAACATTCATAAGAAATATAATTATTGTAAATATTATTATTAAATATATACAGTACTCCTTTTGTCGGGCAGTGGGTACAGCGAGCTTAATAACAATGATATTATCCCTGATAACTAGTTTTAATTCACTACAGTAGTTCAGATAGTCTTCTTAAGTGCTAATGTGAATTTTGAGGGCATTTCCTAGAAAACGTTTGAAGGTGTGGGATGTACAGAGGTGGATAAACGGCGAAAGTGCTCCGCTACAGTGTTAGGAGACCAAGTCCAACCCTGGTCGCGGCAACCGCTTTATGATATATGTGCCCATTCAAGAATCCCAAGTGGTCAGCACTCCCTAAGGCCGACCCTTATGGCATCCCTAAGCATTTTGAATATTAAGCCCCACTAACCATTAGGTGACAAACATATTTTGCACATCGCATCCATCGTTTGGTTAATGAAACTGAGACCAGAACTGCACGCGAGAAGAAATTTGAATTATTTAGCAGCTGTAGGCAAATATTTTTTACGATCCATGTATCATAATATATTGCATATCGTTGCAAATATATAAATGCACAAATAAATAAATAAATAAATTCCAATAGTTCATTGACAGCATAGTACTGACACAATTTTGGCTCCATGTTTTCTTCGTTTTAATTGTGCATTGGAAGTCCGAATACATGGAGGAACAGGGCACTTACCACTAAATGCTACGTAATTTAAAATCAAACGACTCCTTTTATGCTGCTTCAGTTTTTGTCAAAAGCTGATGGAATGACTATTACTTAAAAGCTCAGTACTTAGGTTTCATTAAATGCGTAATAACTGCATTTTTATTGCTTATTCTTGGCACATTACAATCCTGCCTATTAAAACAATAATGGAACAAATATATTACAGCTTCGTATCTAGAATTTCGTGTCTGTACTCTGTAAAGTCTGCCCAACAGCCTGGAAATTGGGCAGATTCATGCGGCAGCAAGCTGTTGGGAAAAACTAACATACGTTTGAGCTGCTAAGCAAGCCCCCTTTTTGTACTTCAGTCAAGTGCAGTGAAATGTTTCCATCTTCTTTCAGGACGATATTGCCAGGAAACTTGGCGTCGAACCACCGACGAGGAAGTGACGACGAGCCAGTCTGGCATCAGAAGAATTGTGAACAATACTTTTTTACTTTTGCAATTTAATAAAAAACAAAGACAAGCTATGGATGAAGAATGTCGAAATGTGTGAGGCTGTTAGGCAGGAAGGTGTCCTTTAATGTTTTCGAGACTTTAAAAAGACAGAGAGGAGGAGTAGAAGTCGAACTTTATCAACATAGTAGCGCGTTTGACTCGCAGAGGGGCCACTCAGAAAAATTGCCTCTTGATAAGCTACAAAAGACCCAAAGACAAGACAAAGCTGTCGCTGTCACAGACAATGTTAGTAGACTAGTGAAGTAACTTTGGTCACAGGCCTGTCACAGAAGTAAAGTGCACGCATCGGTACCGTTTCAGCTCATGGAGTCCAGTAGTGGTTACACACGTTTTAAATTGGTGGTGAATGATCCTTGTTACTAAAGGCATCACAATTTTGATGCACATATTGGAAGAAAACACTTGCTCAACAATAAATGCGGCTTCTACTTCTGTGCAAATGTCACGAAGAATATGAAGGGATAGCATCCCATCCGACAAACTTTTTCTCTTTGGCTTTGTCTCTTAAACTTATCATCTTGGCCAAAGAGCGCAGTCGCACGGGTGTAAGCGCAGCTTAATATCCCCCATTCTGCAGCAAACGGCTTTTCGTGCTCCACAACACAATATTACTGCAAAACAGCTCCAAATGTGCTGCTACAATAATTTACTATCAATTTTAGCTGAGCAAGGAAGTGATGGCAGTGCACCGGTGGCTGAGGTATAATGAATTTCGCACAGGGTTAAATACAAGGAAAACGTTCAACAGCAAGGGAAGACAGGAATATAATAAGCTTTATTCGCAGGTCAATTTATTATGAGCCATAAATAAATTTGAGGATATAACGTGTTGCAGCAGTGGCATAGTGGTATCACATCTGCCTTGCGTGCAAGAGGCCTATTCTCCAAACACCCGTGATGCACAATTCTCCACCGGATTAAAAAAAAAAATCCATGTGTTGATGGATTTTGTCACCTTCACCTGATTATACAGGAAAGTGAGGCTGCCCCCCTTTAGGAGGGCCAACATGCATGGTGTAGAGGCCTGTGGCGGAGTGTGGCAGCATGATTATTTTATTTTGAAAAAACTATATCTGAAGCCTCTCTAAGATATCTGCGATATTCGCTAATGACATGAACAGAGAAGTGACGACAGATGCAGCAGTAGGTGCCCAGTAATAAATATATATACTATTTCTTTTAAAGCCAATGATGGCTCACGGTATTAAGACACCATTAGCCAGCAAAAAAGGAAACTAAGTATTACTCAACTAGCTCAAGGATAACTTAGAGTCTCTATCACCAGGCATGATTCGGTCGAATTCATGATGACCATGCATGATTGAGCAAAATTATAAATGAGTGAGCCCAATATTACTCACAAACCATATTTCCGTTGACACAAAGAGCGGTCTTTTGGAAAGATGGCCTGAATTGGAGAAAGGACAATGTCCTCGTCAGAAATCGTCGTTGCGTGATATTAAAAGCACCCTACAGAAAGCGTGCTTATCGAGTAAGCATTTGATATTAATGGGAGGTTACCCTTATTTTATGCGTGAATATATCGCTCGTGTTTTTATATTACTACAAGAAAAGGTGAATAATTGGTACAGCAAAAGGTGGGAGTAGTGCGAGAGAAAAATGTAAATGCTGCTTTCCCCGACAGTTGGGGGTATCGTCCATAGAAGGAATGTATGGTGCGGTCATATTCGCTGCATTTTTTCTAACAATGAGGAGGGTGGAAAACTAGAAAGATCAAAATTTTAAACCACAAGGTGAGGTACTGCCTGTGTGGTGGGGACCACGAAATATTGCTTTTAATAAAACGTAACTTGCATAAAACAAAGTAGGATTTAAGACCGGTAGTGTTGCACACAGCAATAATTTGTTTCTGTTTGTTCACATGGTTTATTTGCCAGTGCAACTCAGATGTCCAGTCAGTATAAGACAAGCACCCATGCCGTAATTTACAGCAGCCACATAACTTTACTCGGCAGAATCGTCTGAGATCGTTGTGGTACGAGCTTGGAGTTGGAAGAAGGCTATGCACTTGAAGAATAGTTCCCCTAACTACATCCACCAGACTTCGGCGAGTCAACATGGGCCAAATAAGTGTGTAGATTGGGTGATATTTGATATTTTGGCAGATAAGGTGCTTAGGCTGCTAGATGCCAATCACGAAAGCCGCGCTTTCGCGGCAGTTCAGTGGTCACGGCACTTTATTGCTCAACCAGGGACGAGGTATCGAATCCTGGCCGAGGTGGCCGCTTCTCGTTGGAGGCTAAAAGCTAGACACTTATGCACTGGCAGTGCACAATAATGAACCGCAGTTGGCCTAAATTCCCAGAGCCCTCCACTTTACGACATCTCTCTCGTAGGTGTGTGGCTCTGGGACGTTAAACCACATAAATATTATACACCGACTAAGGATGACGAATGAAAACAGCACGATAGCGTTTAGAATAGATGTTCAGTTCTGTTCAGTTCAGTCGTTCAGTCGTGTCCGACGCTTCGTGACCCTATGGACCATGTCACGCCCCGCTTTCCGGTCTCTCACTATCTTCCTAACATCACATAACTTCATCTGCAGTGCCTCGAGGATGCCATCTAACCATCGCGTTCGCTGCCTACCCCTTCTCCTGCGACCCTCAACCTTTCCCAACATCAAATCTTTCTCCAGCGGCTCCTCTCTTCTCATCAGATGACCAAAGTAGCTGAGCTTTGCAAGATGTGCAAGTACCAAATTTTAAATTTTCTTTTTTTTCTTCTCTTTTAGTCAGGAGTCTTCAAGTTCATCCTCGCCATAGTATGAAATATATTACTGTTGTGGACTCCAAGCCACCTAGAGAGTTCGCATTCTTCTTCTCTAACAATGGCCAATGGGCTTTGCACGCCGCCAAGGAGATAATACTACATAAATTTCTGGCCTTGCCATGACACGAAATTTCATGCTGCAGAGCCGAAACAACGGCCACAAGAAAACCACGCCATGAACAACTGTATGTAGAGTTATTGTTTATTGCTGGCTGCGTACAGGGCTTTCGATATTTGCTATCTTCAGACTCGATTCGAATAGCGTGAAAGAATGCACGGACACATTTCTACCACAGGACACACTTCTTGTTTCCAGGATGCATTGGCGATGTCTTTTTGCACTTGAACACTTTTGAGAAGCCCTCGAAGTTCTTCAGAGGCACGTTTACTCTGCATTAGAATCAAGAGAAAACCCGCTTTTATTTATTTCCGTTTCTAAACCATAAATTTTAATAAATGTGATTTTATGTTTTTCGTTCTCTAGCCCGGTTTATTTCTCCTCTGACACCATGTGGTTGTACCTTTGCACCAAATAAAGGTTTGCTCAACTCTCGGACTATTACATAACGAGCCATTGTACTGCTGGAATTAACAAATTTTATATGATGAGCAATGAAGCTAACACAAGTTGTCGAAAACTATAAACCATATTTTATTGCTGTCCTGTTTCCTCCAACTCTCTCGTTACCACAAGCAAGCCTCACTGCGATCCGATCATTATCATCAGTATCAGCATCATCAGTCAGGCCATTGTAAGGAAAATTGTCCTCTTATCTCTCCAATTTGGCCCGTCCATGGGCCACCTTCGTTCCTAATCTGATCCGCTCCATAAAAGATTCTGCCGCCATCTGCAACGGCCTTTGAATATAGTCTGTCACTTTTAGACACCCACGGCTATCTTCCCTTCGCCTCACATGACCTACTCATTTCCATTTCGTCTTGATTTGGATATGAGTATATTCCTTCATCCATTCAGCACGCTTCCTGTCTTTTAACCTCGCACTTACCATTTTTTGTTCCATGACTCTCGAAGTGGTTCTCAAAAGAGATGAAATTGTATAATAACTAAAATAAGATACTGCGAACAATTTTGTCTTTGTTGCTATCTTTCAATCCAGCTTGTTGATCGCAGCATTACTTTTCAGCGGAAATAGATCTCAGCTGCTGGAAATCCGCTTTTCTGTCGGTCTTACCTGAACTTCTTCGGACTGTGAGGGTCGTATTCAATGAGGTGCTGAAGTGCCTCTTTGCGGTAGTGGGAACACCATATCTGCACGTGATGACGTAGATTTATTATTTTTCTCATGTTATTTTTGACAGAGCGTTCTGTTCCTCTTTGAATTGTTCCTGGTGCATGCCTTCATGCCAATTTATGAATCTCTGCTCTATAGCGGTATATCTTATTTCTAATTTCGAACAAAAAGGAAATCACATGGCTGCTTCTTCGCGATAATTTTGACGCAGCAAGAAGCTTTCCTGGGACCATTAATAAGGAATTTAAGCCGTTAGTTCGTCTTAGTTTGTTAGTAAACAAAAATAAAACTGAAACTGCGGAGCAAGACCTACTAGTCACAATGGCATCGCGAAGACTATGCCAGCGCGAAAAGCTTGCAGATACTAAAGGACATAGAAGTTGTGGTAAGGAATTCTAAATTTTGAGTCTGAGAGTTGCAGTGGCCGAGTAGATTTCTTTAGACGAGTATGTACGACAGATGTGAGCTGAGATGAGTCTGTTCTGAGCTCCGTGTTTTATTTTTGTTTCTTCTGTTCTCTGCTACCTTGCGAAGGCTATGAAATATCATTGTGCGAAAGTAAATGAAGGGCACCCATTTGGAGATGTTTCCATTATGGCCCGAGATATGTCAAGGAAGAGAACCCAACGAGAAACCCCAAGCGCTAGCAAGGCTTAGCTCGGCGCTGCCGAGTGAGGTCGCCGTGTTAAGCGCATATGGCATTAATTTTGCTTCGTCTGTGGCAGCCACGCGACCGCCTGCAGCCCCACGTCAACGGACAATTCTCGGCATCAACAGACATGCCCATTGCAGCGTCATCCGTACCTAACACTTGTTACATCGACTGCTTTCACTCCCTCCGTGCCTCTTGTACTGTCTCAAGGAATTGTGCCACGGCCCCAGTTATTTCTTCAATTTGTGGCGCTCATACGCCCCTCTTAATCTTATTAAACCGCGCGTGTTCTTTTCCTTCCGTTTGGGTGCACGCGCGCGCAGCGAAACTGCGCATGTTGGAAGGTGATCGCGGCGCATGACGCGTGCTCACCCCGGCAGCTAGTGTAGACAAGGAGACTTAATGGAAGAATCGGGGATTCCATTCGCCATGTCGTTCAGTTACGTGACGTATGTGTGACGTGAGCAGCATGACGATGCCAGGTTACGTAAGCGCACAATCGGTCTATGTATTCTGAAGAAAAGAGAAAAAAAAAGCGCCGATTAAGAAAAGTGCTGTCGACGACGATGTTCCAGAAACCCTATTTTCGACAACATGGCCGCCGTTCGGGGGCCACGTTCTTCTCTGATTGGTTGTCTTAAAAGTCACTTGTTTCAAACTGGCGGCGCGAAACTGCGGTCTGTCGAAATAGCATTTTGCTGTGATGTAAAAATGAAGCGAGCATGAAAACGGATCTTTAGCAACGTTATTCATCATGCCTGGATAGTATATATGGAAAACGAAGGTATAATAGATAGCAAAGAACTTACGCTTAGATTACTAATGGCGTGAAATAAACTGCGCACTGTCAAGAGCCGCCTCCTGAAATCTGATTGGCTAACGTTACGTGGTCGGAAATGCGTCATGCATAAACATTATGTGATGATGCCAAAATGACGTTTTATTGCACAAAACGATGTGCTGCCATTGCTGCAAATGAACAAAAATGGGCGCCACATTTCGGACCACATGAGGCAACCGCGTAAACAAACGACGAATTCGGCGTGGAGGATATGTGGCTGTTAGCACACCGTAGTTTGTTAGACAGTTGGGTGGGTGGCGAAGTAAGCTGAGACGTCTTGTTCTAACTGCAAAAGCGTTAAAACGACATCATAAGTGTACGTTTCAACTGCGCAACACTTTATATGAAAAATAATGAAGACGCAAATTTAAAGTCGCACGAGGGTCCTAGCTGCCCTCCCTTTGTGAACGCTTTGCCCTCACAGAGAAACCATTGATTCGCGCCCTTGTTGCCAAGCGCAGCAATGGCGGCTTGCCAACTCAACAGTTGATTTGCGTGATACCAGGCATTTGAGAGAGCACCGCGATGGTTTCTAATTATCTGTCTGGACGGTTCGTGAGTACAACCTGAGGGGTCATATGGTGCGGTAACTGTGGAGGAACTTCACTCGACCTGCCGCGAGAGATCACCAAGAGTGCTTTAAACGTCGGCCCTAAACACTGACTTTTTTATCAAGCACTATACACTCACTGCATGTTAATGAATTCAAGACCCTTCCCACGATGGCAGCAGGTGTGGGGGGAAGCAGGTAAAAATACTGACAGCTTTTATTTTCCCGCGGAATCTGCGGATTCTTCGCAGAATTTCGCGAAGAACTGGGAACTTCTCGCGGATGCACAGAAGGGCACACTGACGGGTCAACAGCCATAAAAGGCCTCCACCTTAAAATGGAAAGAAAGCAAAAATGACTGCCCAAAGCGCTTCATGAAGCTAGGGTGATGTCGCGTGCGCTCATCGCTTAAAAAAGCTGAAATGGTTGACAAATTGGATACAAGTCGGTGTTTGTAAAGAAAAGGTTTTGTTATTCATGTCATTTTTTTAAATTGTGTCGATAAGAAAAACCGATATTGCTTTATAAAAACGCGCCTCGGTCATTGCCTCGTCGCTGCCGTGAGCGGCAGAGGCGGCACGCCGAAAATGGGGAATGCCGGCTGGCCGGCTTGGCCGCGCGATTTGCCCAATTTCTTTGCTCTATTCAGCGCTTAAGTGATCGACGGATCAGCGCAATCAGCTGCTCATGGCGTTTGTTTTCTGCAGTTTGGTCGTTTTGGGCTGAATTTCTCGTGTTCAAAGATTTCACGAGGTCAACGAATAGATAAAAAGCTCTTGCGAATCAGCGCGGCGCACATCTTTTGCTCAGTTGTAAAATAAAAGCCCTTCAATGGTCGAAAATCGTTTTCCTCATGTCATTAGAAAACAAACATTTTTATGAGAGCGGGAAGCGAATAGTGGCTATCAGCACGGCTTTCCGCTTTGCGAACATTGGTGGTTAAGACTACATGGGATTTCATAGTGTCCCTGAGGATAAGAAACTTTCCTCGAAGTTGGTTCTTTGAAACTGGATGTGTTTTGCATTGATGATTTTCCTGCTGTTAGGTTTGGGTCGCGTGCCCCTGGGGTATCGTACCGCTGCCACAGTTATTACGTTCGTGGCTCGCGTGCTCAGCTCACCGCTGACGCCAGTTGTTACATGCGGCGCGCGGCCCCTCGGTAGCGTTGGCCTGGCGGCTCCGTGGACGGCGGACGGCATCAACGGTCCCAGCAAAGACGAGGCGTCTTCTAACGAAACAACCTTTACTACAACATCATGAAGGAACGGGCAGAGAAGCTGACCCGGTGAGAATACAGACACTCTCACACAGCTGTGTCTAGCGTCGTGTCAACGGCGCGTCAAAGTAGTCTCTGTGTCAGCGGAGTCGGCCGCTGCTTTTTATAGGTTTTCCCGTTCACAGGGAAAGGGTAAACCCTCACAGGAAATGGAGCGCCCAACGTGTCTGGGCAAGATGGGATGACTCAATCGCAGGTGGTTCGACCGCATCTCCTCCACCTCCTGCAGACGGGCGAGGGCGGCGCACTCTCTCACGAGCTCCAGGCTTGGCCGGCGTTTGCACACACACGCACGCACACACATTTGGCGCGTGGCAAGATCGCGTCGAGACTTGCCCGCGGGAGGAAGCGTTGCGCGGCCGTTGAACGGCGCCGAAATGGCCGATCCGCTCGTGGTTCTGCCTGTTGCTATGCGGTGGCCGCGTCAGCTGTCCCACTTGTCGGTGGAGAAACGTAACACTGCCGATAACGATACTCAAGTAGCACACATTACATGGCCCACCGGGGGCCCGTATGGGCAAGTTGGGCTTGGGAAACCACAATAACACCCACGAGGGCCCGCTTTAGGAATCAAGCGGGCAAGCCCAAATTGGGATTGCCCCTGTTTTTTCCATTTGGGCATTATATAGGCGTGGAAAGGGCTAACTGAGTACATATTCCCACATCTGGCCCTCAAGGGTCCCGCTTGGGAAATTTTAGGGCCGATGCAAATGAAATTTGGGCTTTGTGTAGGAAACGCATGGGCTGATCTAATTGGGGCTGCCCACTCAAAAGCCGAATAGGTCCCGCATGGGCCGCGGCGGGGCTAAATACTGGTATGCCCGCACATTGCCTACATGGGACCCTTGAGGGGTACTTGAGGGAAGGTCAGACGAACATCTGGAATTCGTGCAGAAAATTCCTGGGCTGCCCCAAATAGGGTTGCCCACCAAAAACCTAGACAATTTCCGCGTGGGCCGTAGCGGGGCAGGCAATTGTTCCTTCCCACTTCTGCCCGCATCGGTCTCTTGCGGGGCAATTTAGGGCAGATGCGATGCAAATGTGGGCCTAAAGCAAATAGATGACGGGCTAGTCCGATTGGGGTTGCCCACGCGAAAACCGAATAGGCCCCGCATGGTTTGCGGCCGGGCTGAAAAGCGACCATACCGCCACGCTGCCCACACGGGTATTTCTTGGGGTACTTGCGGGAAAATGCAATACATATTCGTAGTCCGTGCGTTAACATCAAGATCAGCCCAATTGGGGCGGCCCATAAAATGCCGCAGTGGGCCCCAAATTGGCCGTAGGCGGGCTTACTGCTCTGAAACGTCTCCACCCTATCTTTAAGGCACCATTTTATTTATGTAAATCATGTTATACCGGCTACTAATTGCCTCTTCTGGTGGTTTCACATAACTGTCCTAAGCATACCTATGCGATGAATAAAGACTATTTATTTTTACTCTAACAACTACGTTAATTATAAGTATAGAAAACTGGGCGAGTTGGATAGGATTCATCTTAAAGCAGCGCGAAAACACAGGACTAAAAGGAACAGGAGACGACACAAGCGCTTTCTCACAACTGAATTTTTATTTGTAGAGTGTTTCGTTATGTAGATGACTTTTTGGTGTTTTTGAATCAAGGATCCCCCAGAAGTGTCACTGATGTAATTAAGATTTTCAAAGAGAGGGACCAGGGTCTAGGTTTCACTTTTGAGCTACCGGACTCTGGTTCGATACGGTTTCTTGATTTGCAGGTCTTATGCCATGAGACAGCGGTGTGTTGGGAGTATAATCCAAGAACAGCTAAGCCGCTCCTAAGCTACAATTCAGGTCATTCAAAGTTGGTAAAGGCAGGCATAGCGACCTCTTGTCTCAAAGCTTCTTTGGTGAAGTCTTGCTCCCATAGGGTCGAAGCCAGCTTCCAGGAGCAAGTTAATAGGCTTAGAGACGCTGGGTTTCCGGATCTTACGTTGGCACAAGTATCGGAAAGGTTAATGAATACGGGTTTAAATTTTGCAAAAGAGTCTGATAAAGTTAGAGAGAAGGCAAGAATTGTGGGGATTCCGTACTTACACGGAATTTCTCACCGTTTGAAAAAGGTTGGTGAAAGATACGGTTTAAAAGTACTTTTCACAGCTAAAAATAAGCTGGGAAACATCTGTAGTGCAGTGCGAAGGAAGCTGGATTCAAAAGGCGCCCAGACGAGGATGAAGTGCACAGTCGCGCACAGGAAACCGCTCATCGACTGCGACACGGCTGTGGTTATTCCATCCCGCTTTCATGTGGAAAATCTTACATTGGTCAGACAGGCCGTTGTATTAACGAGCGCTTGTTTGAACACCGCAGATCAGTTAAAGGAGCTATGTCGTCCAACCTTGCCGCTCATTGCCGGGAGTGTAAAGATTGTTATCCCCATTTGAACAGGACCACTATCTTGTTCAGTCACCCTGATCGGATATGCAGAGAGCTGGTCGAGGCGTTTCTGATAAATAAAGAGTTGGACGCGTGCGTAGCTACACCTTCTGTTAATCTTGAAGAAAAAGAGATTCACGCTCTCGGTAAATATTTAGCGATGAAGTGTTAGCGGGTATATGTCATGTGGGAGGTTGTTAGGTTTGTTGTGTTGAAGTCTTCAATCCTGACTTTGCGCGCGCGCACTGTTTCTAAAAGGGGCACCGCGGTGGTTTTCACGTGTCTCGTCTTGATTTTATCTGGGTTGGTTCCTATATAACTACACCTTTCTACAAATAAAAATTCAGTTGTTAGAAAGCGCTTGTGTCGTCTCCTGTTCCTTTTAGTCCTGTGTTTTCGCGCTGCTTTAAGACGTTAATTATGCAGCGTCGACAGAAAATATGCAACAGTAACTGTTCCGCTTTACGTGTATGCACTGAACGACCTCCAAATGTTTCCTGCGGCATTACTATTCTACACGCACCACCGAAATAAATATTCAGACCAACATGTTGGGGTTGATGTGGACCAGCCCACATTAGTGTAGTGTTGGGAATAAATTTCTCTCATGTTACTGAGTGTCGCATACAAGGAAAAAAATGGCGCATAATGTTTCAAAATTGATTATTGGAATTTGGGCAGCCCCGAAAATGCCAGATTCAACCCATCAGGGCAGCACATGGGCCAGCCCAAAACGGACTGGCTTTCGCAAATCCCGCGCCTGTATAATTCAGGTATTGGAGGGATTAATCGACTTAAAAATTAAAACCTTGATCAATGGGATGACATTGCCTGCACAAATGTGGGACTCATTGATGATTCTGGTGTGCTGCCCACATTCGTCTACCTGGGCTGAATGCGGGCAGCCATATTTGGGCTGCCCACACGGATACAGATTGGGACCGATAGCGGCAGAATTGGGCAGCCCATGCGGGGCCCCTCTGGGTACGTGTTGCAAATCCCGCATGGGGCCCGTATGGGCTGCCCTCACGGGCCCAACGCGGGCCCCCACGTCATAGCCCACTTTGTGCTACTTGGGATAGTCGAAGCTTGGCAGTGATTGCGGCCACTTGAGGTTTGAATTAGCACCACTGAAGGTCGGTGTCATTCTGCGATTGTTACCGCAGCTAATTAGGTTAATACCGTTGTTGCACGGCTGTCTTCACCGCCGTTACACTTAACTGGGAATCTCAACCTAATACGCGATTCGCAATCCACTGTTACACAGCTCACAGCCGTTCACAGCTACGTCAACATGACCAATCAGGCATAGAAAACAAAATGCATGATGGGTAGAACGAAGCTGCACTTGCAATATTCATTTATATCGCAGTGTCTGAAAAGCCGTGCGGCTCATGCGCCCAGAGCGCGCTCAAGCATCGTCCGAAAGCAGCACTGCCTCCACACGTCGCGCCGACCGCGCTTTACGCAAGCTGTCCGTTAATCCCTTGCGCTAGCTTGAAGGAAGCGTGTGAAGTTTCGGCCACGACGCCTAGAGCAGCGAACGGGGCCTTTAAGCTTGTGTGTAAAACATGCTAGCAGCATCGAACGTCTTGCGAAGTTTGGTAAGGGCCACATTGGTGTTCATCAAATATATCTGAACTGTGTATCTCAAATGTATCTGTGTATCAAATGTATATGTGTATCAACTGTGTATCAAATGTATCTCAAATGTATCCCTAAACGCAGACAGGCATTTGCTACAATGAAAGCTTAAGGTAACATGATGTTCTTTTAGTTCAGCCCTGTCCAACAATCTCCCCATGCGCGTTCTGAAGTAATCTACTTTCGGCGAAAACGTATGTTGCTAGACGCTCAAAATTACAGAGTCAGGCAGATTCTTTAGTCGTTATTCATTTATAATGTGGGCACTAAAAAGTACGCGAATAAGTGTACTCGAAATATAATATTTTATGCTAAATTAGTAAACAGCATTATTCATTTTTGCATTGCGATTTTGGTTCGGTTTTCTAGTTTTTCAAACTTGCTCCTTTGAAAGTTCTAACCCAGTTTGTTGTCCCTGCAATGTAAACATTTAAGTTTCATTATTTAGCCGTCTTCTGTAATGGATGTACAACTGCCCATGTGGCTCTTATTTCCTGACTAGAGGGTTTCAAATTCTTTTGACTTGTAAATTAACGCTCATCTTGGGTTCGTCTCTTGTGCCTTTTTTACCAGTGCATAGCCTCCTTTTTTAAAATGAAGAGCTTCGACTTACTACATACTTCCTGTTTGGGTAAAGTAGTTATGTGTGAAATATACAAAAGCACCACTCTCAGAACACAAAAATCAATACGTTTACAATTAAAAGATAGCGAAGAGCCAGTGCTAGTCAAATAGCAAAATGGTTGGATACTTACCATCGCACTCGCAATGAAGAATAAATGCTTTCCCGAGAATCGTTCCAAGCCAGGAAGCCGAATGTCTTCCGTTTTCGACGTCTGCAGCAAGTGTTCATAAGCCTAAAATTCGAAGAAAAGAGTATATCAGCTTACTAATTCAGGAGAAAAAATATATTTATTTATTGGATACTGCAAGCTTGAATGTCGGGCTTTAGGCAGGAGGGGGATTAAGAAGAATACAGTTCCCAAGAATACAATGAAACATGGTGCGTAAAAATGGAAAGACCATGGCTTCGGCGGCCGGAGCGGCTATACGTGGACGCACCGCGTCGCTGCTATCTCGTGCGGCTTGCTTGCTGCGATAGGGCCCGGTGTGAAGCAAGACTGGCGCTTATCGTGACTGACAAACTTGCAGTGCTGCATTCTACTACTTTGCGGATGACGGTCGAGTCAAAAGGAGGGGCATCGCAAGATGTTCAGAAATAGCGCAGTCCCGAATTAGAGAATGATAACGCAGCGGCGATCGAATTGACTCCGCAGCTTCAAAGGCAATTTTAATTTTAATTGCTCCGAGCTGCCAACTTTGTACTCTCGTTTCACATAGGACTGTTATGTCATAATCAGCCTACCAGGGCCCTGGCAATTACGTTACCCCTATAGGACACTAAGGCACGTTCATAAGTCTTGGCTAAAGCGTGGTCGTGGCTAAAGAATTAACATGCACAAAACCTAGCTCTCATCAAACAGCACGCGTTCTGTAGGCTCGCTTTATTCTCGGTATTCCTGGCATCACAAGCAGCAAATGCAATCTTCGGTGGAGCGAATAGAAAGGCCGATGGGAAAACATTATTCATAATCTTTTTCATAGCATATATTACCCACACATAAGTATAAACCACGAAAATACATGCAAATTTCCTCCTATATACCTGGAAGAAATACCACGAAGGAAACGAAAAGTCATAGCTCTTTTTTTTTTTAATTGTAACACATTTTATTATTAATTTTTGTATGTACGTCCTTCAAAGGGAAAAGGTTGTCGGATGAAGTTCTTGCTATCAAAAACAAATATACCGTTTTCCATGATTTCACTAGCTCACAACTTTTCTGAAAGTTGAAGTTTGTTTGTATGCATTGTTTTGAATTTATTTTATGTTTGTACCCTCTCCCTCTGCTGTAAAGCCGTAAGTCAATGCAGGTATCGAATAAATAAAATGTTACCGGGCAACTTTCGCCCAACCGCTGTGCAAATGCATACTGCTTGCATCAAGCTGACTTGGCAGGAAAACTGAGTACTTCAGTGATAAGCATTTTTATATTTTTTTCTGAAGTGGCTATCAATATGTCTGCACACGAACAGGCGTAGCCAGCTGCTTATCCTCTCAATTACTCGTTTTGGTGTGGAGGTCGAGCGATATGCGCTCGGTACGGGACATACGCTGCATGCATTAAAAATACAGCGCCCCCTGTGGCACTCTGCCGAATAGTTCTCTGGATAATTGAAGCCACTGCAATGGAAAAATAGGGGTTGGTTAAGTCTTTTAGCAGCCTGTCGTTTTCAGTTGTTCGTTTATGCCTTTCCATTCTGAGTGACTTCTGCTGCCATTATTGGAGTTTCTTTATTTAATAACGGTAAAACAAGTGCCATGCTTCGTATTTCATCAGATGGATGCACAAAGCAAAATATCTTTGAAAATCATATAATTTTTAGGCGAGCAACATCTAGTCGCAAGATTAGGGAACGGCGCACGTACCTTGAAAGCCAACCTTATCCCGCCGTTGTCGGCGATGTTCTCGCCCACTGTGTTCTTTCCGTTGAGCTTTTTAAGTAGGAGAAAAAACGAAGCTTGCGTTATCACCAACTAAATCATAAGGCACACAGGGACCACTCAGTTCTGGTTAAATTATTTCCTCGCGTTCGAGGACAATGAGATAACTCTGTATAGCTACTTATATTAGGTTATTTCGTGTTTGTGTGCAATTTGCACCGAATTTACCGCAATCTTTCAAGAGCTTCTCGACTTTAATGCCCCACCTAAAGCAATATTTTACTGCAAAACCACAATATCCGTGGTTATGTTGCTTTCAGTAATGAAGTCAAAGTGCTTGCGTACGCCGATGGTTTGGCGTTTTTTTTTTTCACAGAAAAACCCAGCAGTGACAAAATTATAACCACCATTGAGCAGTTCGGCATTGTATCTGGCGCTCAAATGAATAGGTCTAAAAGTTGGGGTCAGTGGTTCGGTTCTTGGGGAGCAATGCCGACTCATTACGCTGGAATTGAATAGTCTTGTTTCCCCCTAAATATCTTGAAGTCCCCCTTGCATGAATTCAAGTTTAGTGGGCGTTACTGGAAAGAGCGGGTCACGGCACTCCAAAGCTATGCTTGGACTTTTGTTCCGCACCGCCTATCAATTTTTGACAGAGCACAGGCATGTAACGTGTTTCTGGCTACAAAAATTTATTGTTTTACAAGCACTTAATAGCGCGTAGTATTACATCCAAAGTTTTCACCGAACGTTTGTGACGTTCATTTGACCGTCTAGTTTTGAGCCTATGCGGCGCGATAACTGATTCAAGCATGTTTCTGCTGGCGAACTAGGTTTGACACGTCTCTATGTCAGTTATTTGCTCGTTTCTTCTTTTTTTCGTAATAGCTCCCATCAAATTACCAGAGCATCCCGGTAAACTAACCTTGTGAACCTTCTTCCAAATTTAGTTGCTTCTTCCAATTTTACCGGTTGGTCATTATTATTGGTTTTTATGAAAGAAGTTTACATTTCACAGCTTTTTCTGACAGTTCGCTTCTCTTATGAGTACTTATTCTCTGTTTCACGGAAACATTTATACAAAGAATTCATATCTATGTTGTTCCCGCCTCTCTTATACCGTTCACTTTATCCTAATTGTACGGGGCATGATATGTCAAAGAGGGTGCGCAAAATGCCTATCTCTCCTTCTACTAAAACGTTTTTCTTTAAATTTCCTGCCGAACTTTGCCTGTTAAAGTGTGGCTTCACAAATAAAATATTTTCGTTTCTTCTGCTAATTGTCGGGTATGTGATACATCTGAAACTATCGAACACTGTTTCATTGTCTGCAAGATTATTTTGGGACGTTCTGAAGAGAACATTGAAGAGAGACGTTGTTTCGAATTCCCACAGTGTGCGTTACTTAATGCCCACCGAACATGACCCCGAACCCTTTGACATGTTTTTCCTTCTTGGACTGCACAGTCTGTGGAAAACGCGTATGTTGGATCGGAATGATGAGCCTCTCCTCTCCCCCTCTACTCATTTCGTCCAGATAGTGCACCAGCTTAGAGACACTTACGAAGATAGTGACTATCAACCGGACTGGCTGCCATTGTTGATGTGTTGTCTTTCCTTGCCACCGTTTTAGTGAAGTTCTGCTAAGTCGTATTCTTTTTTGTGTCGTGTTTTATTGTATGTTTCTATTGAGATTTTCGCCTATAGGCTGATTACTTTGTAAATAATGTATATAGCTCTATGCTGAATGTAAAGGCATGTGATAATACCATGCTGAAAAACAAATGAACGTTTCGCGATCCGGGGCGTGGCGTAGTGGTAAAGTGCTCGACTGGGGACACAACGAATGAAGGTTCCATTCCCGGTAGAGACAAGGATTATTATTTTTAACTCTCGCTGTCAAAAGCGTGACACCTTGTGCCGACAGCCCTTAATATTTGACGCGCATTCGTAGTTAGCTGGCAAGTGCAATTTGACAGTATGGCTCAAGTTCGAGTGGCGGTGTTCTCGGTGTTAGAGGTTGACCCTGACGACTGGTCTTCCATTATTTAGGAATTGCCCCATCACAATATAATTGTTGTAATTATTAAAAGGATGCCACAGAGCCTCCTGGGCAAGGTTAGATAGTGCGGAGTATGTCACACCATTGGGGCATGGTGATGACTTATTACAACATGCTAGAGCAGCATCAAATTCCTCCATGGAGAAGGAAATACCCATCAGTGAATGGCGCGAAAGTGGAACGTCGCAGCAATGTAGCTTGCTGGGTGGTTTCTACACGACTGTTATTCTCGCGCACGAATCTTCAGCTACTTCTGCCTCGCTGATTATTTACATTACATTTGACGATCTACCAAACTTTATTGCGACCGGTACATCCTTCTTATGTTTAGAAAATGTTTTCTTTTGAAGCTTTTTCTGCTCTCACATCGAGTATTTAAAAATTTCATCAAAAGGGAACAACTAGCTCTCTTGTGAGTAATTGTGAAGCATCTGTTTATTATTGAAAGATACCTTGATCAATACAAATAAAGGAACTAATTTTCTGGCTTCGTATGGTTTAACTTTCCAAGCCACCTCAGGGACGCAATGGAAGGTCCTTAAAATCTCGACCGCGCGGTGGTCTTTAACATAAACTGTCACCGCACGGTAAGCACGCTTCTTGCTTTCTGGATCCATCTGGGCTGCCACGGTCAATATTGAATCCGTGTACTTCCGATCAGCAGCTCAGATGTCTAATAACTAAGCAACCGGCGGAACATAGATAAAGGTTTTCGAAATCATTCCGTGCTAGCAACATTCGCTCGCAAAATTCGCTCAGCGCTCATAACGAGTAATTAACATTGACAGAGAACGCTAGAGCACTGCAATTTTAGAGGCTGCAAAGTTTCAAGCCTGCAAAGGGAGCATCTATGGCCATATTATGGGCTATGGTGAGATTGTAAAATATAAAAATATAATTGCGAATACGCTATCACACTATTTGACCAAACCTGCTGAGTATGGTATCCGGAGAAAGTGTAGCACCTCTAGTTCTCGAATGCAAGTGAACCTGAAAGTTTATCTCGTTACATCTGCCTTTCTACTAGGGCAAATTCTGATTTATGAAGCCTGAGCCGCTTTGTGTCGTTAAACGCCCTAAAGCAATCCAAAATGGATGTTTTATAAATTTGGGGTCCTCTCCCTAAGCTTAAAGCACAGGAGGTATTTATTGCAGAATCCTTCCATGCAGTGTATGTCACCTTTGATCGAACAGCCAAAAGCAAAGTTGACAGGATGCAGTAAAAATCGGAAGTACAAAGCAGCGCATGAATTTCCGGTGAAGTGCTGGGTGGGGCCGCTTTGATCGCTGGGCGAAAAAAGCCCTACATGAGGTCTCTAAGTTAAGCGGTGGATTGACGGTTCGTTACGAAATCCGGACGTTACAAACCGTCATGTTCGTCATCGGCTCCAGTATACTGCTGTACTGCTCGACGAAGCATTTCGCCTTCTTTTCAAAGCGCTTGCGCGTCGCTGAGCTCCACCACTGGCGCAACATTCCGTCAGCGTCGTACTGGTTTCCTGAAATAAGAGAAAAAATTTTAGAGCACTGCAGAATCAGCATTGGAGTAATGCGAAAGCACGGATGCTGCTTTCGCTTGCTTCTGGTTGCTTCTAGTTGTTTATTTCACTTCTTGTTTACCCATTTTAGTCTTTGGTACCATCAATATGCGCGCCAATCCCTTCCTTTTGCCCTTTTTAGACTCTTCTTCTGGTTGCGGGACGTCACATTCTTGACGTCACTCTATTTGACTGCCTTAATAACCTACTTCAGTCATTGGTACTTTCAACTTGCGCGCCAATTCCTTCCTATGCAGTTTTAGTCCCGACTACAGGTTGAGTGACGTCACATCCTTGACGTCACCTTAATTGACTGATTTAAATACCTATTTTAGTAATCGATGAATTCAAAAGTGCGCCATGCCATTGGCTAATGAGACCATTTTCGCCTTTGGTTTTTTTTTATTTGCCTCTAGTTAAAATCTAATAACCATTTCGGCCTAATTCTTTTGGACTCATTACGTCACCGTCTATTGAATGACAGCACTCATTAACCTCTACCACTTCTCAATTACTCACAACTTCTGCGGACACGATTTTGCGTGTTTTACCTTTTAATTATTACTAATTAACGTATTGGCCTCATTAGTTTTTTGACACAACATGACGTCACCTTCTGTTGATTGACGCCATTTAATAACCTGTATCCCTTTTTGATTACTCACAACTGCTGCGGACAGCTTTTACATTTTTTTGCCTGGAAATATTTATCTGATGAAGCTATTGGTTTAATTATGTTTTCGGACACAACATTAGGTCACTCTCGATTGATTGACACCACTGATGAACCTCTATCACATGTCAATTACTCTCAACTGCAGCGGACACGAATTTGCTGACGCGCTCGCGGACGCAATCTGCGGACCGAAATCTGTGACCATAGCGGAGTAATGCCTTCGCATTAACATATATGACGGTGTAAGAAATGTTTAGCTTACCAATAAACGAAAACAGCAGTTTGTAAAAATGTTTCCATAATGTCGTCCGTGTACTGAAAAGTACACTGACAACATTTTAGCACAATACACATTCAGATTTTGAGGACAATAATGAAGCCATTGTTTGTATACATAAGCAAAGGAGACATCAACAGTTTTCAGTAATAAGTTTATTCACACGGTATATTCACTGCAGAAATAACAAGCTCTTCGCCGCGTTGGCTGAATACTTAGATATCGAACTACAGACCCAGACAACCAGGATTCGATCCTTCATTAGTTATGGTTTAGCTCTCGTTAACCCTGGTTGAATTGCGAAAGTAACAGTGGAAGCGACTTTTACCAGCTTTATCAATCAATCAATCGAATTTTTTGCCTGCCACATTATTCCCTTATCACGCCCTATCAGTGTAATGTGCTACATTATTGGGGACACTTAAGCTCATCCTTTAAGGGTATGACTCAAGAGCGTAAGCTACAGGCCCACATATAAATTCACGCTTCAACCAAGTCGTATGGACGTACCTGCTTGCCGTGTGGGTAACGAGAATGCAAACGGTTGTGGCAGGCTAATACTGATATCACCCTCCCATATGAAAGGAACGACCCGAGTTGGCAGCTCCTGCCGTGGCATAAGATTTACATGAAATCAAATATCATGGCTGACTGAATTTTTATGAGGGGACTGTAGCTACGCTTCCTGACGGCGTAGCTGCCTCTTCACGGCGTAGACCCGAGTTCTCGCTTTGGCTGACGTAGTGTTGCTTTCGCGATAAAAACAACAGGGAAGTCTAAATTCGTTCGCAAACCCCGACTGCTGTGCCTCTGTCTTTCAGCCTTGTTTGACGCCACGGTAGGGACGCCCACCTAGGATGTGTCCTCGAAACAATTTGTAGCCAGGTCAGCATATTTTATTGATCATCATTTAGCATGAATAAAAATGCAATTAGGTTTTCCACGGTTAACGTTCCGAGAAATTGTCAACGCAAATACTGTAAGCATGTTGCGGAAGGCCCATCGGAGTTTTTGATATAAAACTAACCTCGACATACCATGTTAATCAACGAGAGGAATACTCAATAGATCAAAATAATGTTTTTCGGCTGTCATTCATGAATTGAGTACAGTCAAATATGCCTTGATTGAAGGAACTCAGTAATAGACATGAACGAAACATTTTTAGCAAGTGACCGAGAACAAAAACGATTCACAATACAGTACAGGTGCTCATTACCAACTTTATTAAGAGCAAAGGGCCTACTTGCTAAGTCGCAACTTCGAAGGTAATAGAAGATGGCGTTTGACCACTTAAATCGAGGAGCGGTATGACGTCATATCGCACGGCTCTCCACAGCAGCGCCGCCGCCACTTTGCTCCGACTTAGCGCCGCTCTACGCCGTTCGCCTGATCCCGTCCCTAACCATGTGATTACCACGCGACGGAAAGCTGCTTCGTGGGCTTCCGCTGTAGTGCTCTAGACATTTCTAGGGCAGCATGCCGCCGCAGCTGTCGCTTCGCCATCATCGGCCCGCTGCCTGTGCAATATACAAGTGCGGCAGCTACCTCGCTTCCAATAGTCGCTCAGCACCACCATAGACGCCGGGCCTAGTGAGAGAAAGGTTCAGGACACAAATCAGGCAGAACAGTGTATAGCCTTGCTCAACCAGACCTTCCGCTCGTCTCACTACCTATAAAAATTAAACCACTGCCGGGTTTCCCACAAATGTTCAGGATGTATGCCTATGACACAAGACCAAGTGTAATAACTGCCCAATCAGCAGTCAGGGGCTTTACATGAACGGTGAACCAAAGTTGGGTAAAGTCTGCCTGTCAGACTGAACACCGGCTGTCGGGCTCATGTATACGATGTCGAGCTAAACGACCATCGAGTAGTATTAAGTAAGCCGACTGCAGGGGGTAGGTTGGCTCGACCCTACCCACTGGGCGAGGAGCATGTGTACGCTGATGC
The DNA here is from genome assembly GCA_023969395.1 of Amblyomma maculatum. Classification (NCBI taxonomy): domain Eukaryota; kingdom Metazoa; phylum Arthropoda; class Arachnida; order Ixodida; family Ixodidae; genus Amblyomma; species Amblyomma maculatum. The sequence goes on along the minus strand of JAJIZL010024559.1, from coordinate 194 downwards.
GTCGGGTCAGCGCCCCCTCTCTTCCCTCATTGCCTTTCGGATAGCTTTAACTTAAAGTAACTCGTGCAGACTACTCTTTTCAAGGAACCGGACTTTGGTCCGGTTCCTAATGTTGTCCAGTAGCCGCATGTGCAGGTGTTGCTCCTTGTAGCTTACAGTCTAATCTCTTGTAGTCGTGTTATTCTTGATGGCTG
>JAJIZL010024558.1:391861-431109 GCA_023969395.1 Amblyomma maculatum | reverse complement strand
CGTAGAGACGGACCATTGTCCCCTGGCTTAGCTGCAAACTGCGACATGGAAGAACAGTCGCCTTCTTAGGTGGAGCTTGATTTTACAGCAGTACAATTTTGAAATAAGATACAAAAAGGGGAAGTTAAATGGGAATGCGGAAGCGCTTAGCCGCTGTTTCTAAGCGGTCCGAGGTGTTCCTCACCATGTATCCAAATTGATAATCAGGTTTTTTTTTTTTCTCGTGCGCTTGTATATGTGTGACTATGTAAAGCAGCACGTTTGGTTTTCGAGGCATACGTGGGTCCTGAGCGTCTTGAGTGTGGGCTTTTCTCGAACAACGATGGCAGTTTTCTTTTAACCTGGTCTCTTCAGACGGGAGCCGAGTGCTTGCTTGGACATGTGGTTGAGTTTCAGACAGCTCAAGCAATTTGGCCTACGACAATCAAGACAACGCAACAAGCAACAGCGAGCTTCAAGCGTTCATGTGCAGGCCATTAAGTCGTCTCTGCATGCAGCAGCTGCGACTGCTGCCCTCCGTGACTCTTCTGGCGGGGGAGGAGGCTGTTACGACCGTGCATCATCCGCACTTGCGCACTCTATTGTTCGCCTGTGGGCATGGATAAGTGCTGTGGATATGTGCTGTTGGTACAAGGGCGCTAAGTGAGCTGTTTCCATGAATCCTTTTGTGTAAGCCTGTTTTGCCTTGTGGAAACCCTGCAAATGCCAAATTGACCCTGTCAAGAGAACGTCTAGAAAAATACAAAGGAATGTCGCCCTGTGGGAAATAGCCGGAGGTACTTTCGTTCAATTGTTCATCCTTCCCGTCGAGAAGCCCTATCGTCCAGTGAGGAATGCCTACTGTCCAAAGGAGACGACAGAGTTACATGTCCGCTGACTTGCAGGACAAGAAAGGAGCATGACGCATACGGCCATTAAATGATTTCCCGGGAATGCAGGAAAGATTTGCAATTGTCGGAAAGGGACAATGCTGGGATCAGTATGTGGCGCGCACGTGCTCTTGGGTTCTGAGAAGGAAATCCACTTGCCGGAACCAGCCTATCGTTTCTTTGCTGAAGAATAGAAATGTACCTCCTCTCCTCGCCGTTCCCAAGCTTTTCCCGCCAACAAGTGATCACGCCCAACGAATCAATGCCGGACCAGTCAGTGCCTCAGACCATCAGTGCAGTGATGTGTTCGATTGGATGCCGATATCTGAGGGGCGTGCCCTGGAACTGGTTGGTCAGCATCTTCAGAGGGGGGCTGGACATAGGGGGTTTTAAGGACATTGCAGAGCACGAAAAGACGCTCTGAGCGCTGGGTAAACGGCTTATCCAGAAGCTTCTCGCTATGAACTCTTAACGCTTGCCTTTTTGCTGATGTACCCTTCCTTTTCATGTAAATAATCATGTAAATAAGTTTTCTCAAAGTGCCATTAAACCTGCTTGTATATATTTTACCAACTTCGAAGATTGAATCCTTCCATCAACCCGGAGTCTCTGCACGCTACCAAGTGAAGGCCGGGTCGACTTAGCCCCAGCGTCACGACACTATCGTTCGCCGTCCGCTTCCCCCACCCTTGTTAACGAACTTCATGACGTGATCCATATGATTACAGTCCGTTAGTCCATTCATTTTAATGGGTGATTTTAATTTCCCCAACATAGTGTGGTCTAATGTGCGTTCTTCTTATTGTGATCCCTTTTCGACCGAATGTGACATTTCTGAATCTCTGCAGTGATTTCAACTTGTCCCAGCTTGTAATGCAGACAACTCGAATTTCGCCTACTACTTCTAATATCCTCGACTTGGTACTCCCCACAACGCCTGTTCTTTTTCAGCCCATATCTTACTTGCCAGGGCTAAGCGATCACCTTCTGCTTCATTTTTCGTTGACGTGCACTGTTGCCCATCAACGTAACCACAGAAAGCACATACGTAATAACAAGAAGGCTGACCTTGATGCCATTAACCATGAACTCTGTTTTTCTAGATGATTACTTACCAAGCTTACACGATCGTCGCGTGAATACAAACTGGAGCCTGTTTAAAGAAAGTTGCTGCGCTCACTGAAAAATATGTTCCATGTTTAGTCATCACCTCTAATTGACAATCACCATGGTCCACTCAATCGTTGAAACGGCTTTGCAATAAGAAAAAACGCATTTTCCGCTCTGCAAAACTAACCGGATTCCAAGAACGCTGGACTACTTATCAGGCCGCGGCCCTTGAATATAAAGCTGCACTCAAGCACACACACCAAGGATGTATTTTTCAATGAGACATTACCTTCCTTCTTAATACCCTAGGTAATTTTGAAGTTTAGTTAACAAAAACGACACTTCATTCATCAGCCTTATAAAGACTCTAGTGACGAGCTAATCCACCCAAATGAGTGTGCAATTGTCCTTAACAGTGTATTCGTTTCAGCTTTTTCTAAATATGTGTTTTCTGAAACCTTTGCACATACCAGTGCTGACTTTTTGCCAATGGGTTCTATTGTCTTTGATTCTGTTGGAGTGGAAAAATAATCGAAATACAAAACATTTCTTCATCATGTGGTGTTGATAATAATAATTCCTAGTTCTTGATTAAAACTAAAGTGTACAGCGCAATAATACTATCTAACCTATTTCATCAATCGCTTCAAACAGCCTGCATATCGGGGGACTGAAAGGTCGGGAAGGTGATTCCGTTGCATACGCCCGGAGATAAACATTCCCCACATAATTATCGACCAATCTCACTAACAAGCATTCCGTGTAAAATCATGGCGCATGTCATTTACTCTCACTTTGCATCATTCCTTGATTCTAATACCTTTTTACTGACAGTCAACATGGGTTTCGGAAGTTGTTTTCTTGTGAAACGCAGCTTTTAACCTTCACGCATGAACTAAATTCATTCCTTGACAGGGGTTCCGTTGTCGACTGCATATTCCTTGATTTTTTGAAGGCTTTTGACAAGGTCTCTCATCAACTGCTTTTTCTGAAACTAAGTAAACTTAACCTTGACCCTGACGTTCTCAGGTGGCTGCATTCTTTTCTTACAGATCGTTCACAGTTTGTCACTGCTAATAACACATCATCCTTCACTTCCCCAGTTAGATCAGGCGTGTCACAAGGCTCTGTGCTAGAGCCTCTTCTTTTTCTTATATATATCAATGACTTACCTGATAACTTATGTTCAGCAATAAATCTTTTCACAGATGACTGCGTCATATACTGTGAAATTAACAGTAATTCTGACGTTGCTCTCCTTCAATGCGATATTAATCATGCCCTTGAATGGACTAACTGGTGGAACATGAAACTAAACATTAACAAATGCAAGTATATGCGTGTCGCTCGTCGTAACACCTAATTACCCTCATACCTTCTTAATAATAGTAGCCTTCAGTCTGTGCCTTGTTATAAATATTTAGGTGTATTTATTTCCCATAATCTTAACTAGAAGGCTCATATAGATCACATAACTAACAACGCCAATCGCATGCTAGGCTACATACGTCGTAACTTTAGTCTTTCCTCCAGCTCCGTAAAATTGCTCCTTTACAAATCGTTGATTCGTGGTAAACTGGAGTATGCTTCATCCATCTGGGACCCCTATCAAGAGACACTAATCTATGAACTCGAATCTATTCAGAACCGTGCGGCCCATTTCATTATCTCTATTATCGTAATTTTAGCGTCACTGCTATGAAATCAAGCTTATCACTGCCACCACTGTCTCAACGTAGAAATATATTCCTTATTTGTTTATTTCATAAGATCTGCTCTAATAACCCCATCCTTAAGAGAAAATTCATAACGCCACCTTGCTACACGTCTGCTCGGATCGATCACCGTTACAAAGTTGGTATTCCTTCGTGCCAAACAAATCACTTCTACAACTCATTCATTCCCAGCACATCGGCACAATGGAATCGCCTTCCCCCATCTGTTGTGGAAATAAGTGACCACTCTGCGTTTAAATCTGCTTTAGCTAATCTGATGTTAACATACTACAATGAGTTCTTCCGCACTGCCATTTTTATTGTTTTTAGTTCATCTGCTGTTTTTAATACTTTTTTTCTCTTTTTTTTCTCCCAAAATTGTGCTGCTTATTACGTGTATGATGGTATGTTTCAGCAACTTTGTTTCCTGCCTGCTCGTAAAATTGTTTGTTTTGCTTACGTGTTATATTTGTGTGTTTATATATTTTGCTCATACGTCTGTGTCAGTAGCTAATAATTTGTATTCTTATATTGTTGCAACTTGCTTATTTGGACCAGCCATACTACTGTTCACATTTGTTTTAATAATGATTGCTGTTCGTCTTTTCCTTTCTTTTTCTTTTATTGTACCCCACTCTCCTCTGTAATGCCCTAGGGCCTTGAGGGTACTGAAATAAATAAATAAATGACAATAGAGCAGAAACCTCAAATATCCCACCAGACATCAGGGAACCTTTCACGGTCAGACCACTGCCCAGAAATATGGACCCTGTCAATCATAACGGTAGAAGGAATGGCACAGCCAAAACCCTTGTTAAACAACTGAACAGAAAACATTTTGTGATGTACGTCGACGCAGCGAGGTACAAAGGCAGAGAGGCGACCGCAGCTGCGGTTACTGACTCACGAGGCAAGCTCATATAGGGAACAAGTTATCATAATCATCATCATCATCCTTATCATCAGCCTGACTATACCCACTGCAGGGCGAAGGCCTCTTCAATATTTCTCCACTTAACCCGGTTCTGTGCTAGCTGCATCCACTGGGAACAAGGGGAACAAGTATACGAACCAAATGTATCCGTACAGTGGAAGAGGTGGCAATTGCCCTAGCAATCTCGAAAGCAAACCAAAGACAACACAGTTACTGGATAGTCTCGGACTCGCAAGCAGCCTGTCGAGCCTTCCAAAACAACAGGATTCATCGCTTAGCAAACAAGTTCCTAGCCGTCCGGCCAGAAGGAACAGATCTAAGTAGGCAACACACCATTGTTTGGGTCCCTGACGCTGGGGTGGAGGGTAATATTAGAGCAGATGCCGTCGTCCGAGGTTTCACTAGCCGGGTAGCGGAGCCATTGGTGGAGCCTTTCACAACGCCAGAAACATACGGGGAAACAATACTAGAGTGTAGGGAGAGGCGTAGATTGTACGCACTTCCACATGACTCACTAAGCCGCGAGCAGGCCACTAAACCTAGGTGCCTACAAACAAAAACATATCCAAACAGAGCCCTGTACCACAAGATATAGCCAACAGAATACAAAAGCGAATGTGCCTGGAGCGGAGACGCTGCTAAACTATACCACACAACATGGAGATATAGGACAAGCCCCATAATGCCTAAAATAGATAGCCCTAGTCCTGAGCAGTGGGAGGACCATCTAGCCGACTCGGACGCACAGCACCAACTCATGCTGGTGCAGCGGGCCAGAGCCGCTGCTGAGGCCAACGGAATCCTGGACAGAGGACTGCCGACTACTGTTCTTTCCTAACGCACTACCCCTAACCCTAATTTTTCCCTATAAAGTTTATCAATCAATAAATTACTATCCTTAACTACCATCAATGCCATTCTAGCACTATCTTTAGGGCTATCAGTATAGTTAGGTACTTTCGTCCCAATTGCTATCTATTTTAGCATTAGTGTCATAATATATTATGTTTGTTACCAATGTTGCTTATACACCATAATTAATTACTATGCAACCAATCACTGAAAGTTCCAGCTCAAATGCTGTGTTCATACTTAGCCGACACTGCCAACCATCAAGGAGCCAAGAAAGACTTTTGCCTTGGAAGGGATGACTCACACCGGAATTGCGCCACAGTGATTTTTCAGCTAATATAGAATCGCTTGAAAAAGTCACGATAGTCAGATGAAAAAGTGTCTGTTATTCAAGACGACTTGCAAAAATTTGCGGCATTAAGCAGTAGTCAGTGGACAAAAATGTCGCGTGACTATACCTGCAATGCAAAAAGTGCTAAAGTTGTGACAACACAGTGGAGACCGACATGAGCGTAGTTATGCTCGTAGAAACATGTGGGACGACATATTTAACATAATTGGCAGTAACATTCAACGATATTATGTAGCAAGTGGAATGAAGTCAATGGGAAATAACGTTGGTGACAGTACCGAGCCCTGGGGTACACCGCGAACAGGGACAAATGATCCGATATAATCTCCATTAGGTCGTATTGCAAATCTCCTGCTTTCAAGGAAGGAGTTTACGAAACTACATACCCTGAGAGGGAAATGCAATGTCTCAATAGAATTTAAAATGTCGGCATGGCTAATGTTATCATACGCCTTCTCGACATTCATCGCGAGAACGGCTCGTACATTGCGGCTGCGGGTTCACAACAGAACTTGCGAGGCCAACACAACCAGCACAACTTCGGTGCCTATGGATGGGCAGAAGCGTGTTTCTGCGGGATGGTCGAAACCGTAGCGCTCCAGCCACCAGTACAATCGTGTGGCTAACGTTTTTTCTGTCACCTTGCACAGTTTTGACGTTAGAGAAATAGTCAGGAAGTTGCCCAGGTTGTCAGTGGCTTCCTTTGTTTTGGAATTGGGATCACAATGACTGATTTCCAGGTCTCGGGTACAGAGTCATCTGGCCATACTTTGTTAATGGTGCCCAGAAGTTGGCGGAGCAGCGCGTTACTCAGGTTCTTGTACACTTCGTATTGAATGACATCCGGAACGGGTGATGTCTTTCATTTAGCCTCATCTATAGCTGAGAAAGGAGGGGCAATACCTTTGGTGTTGTCTGCTGTTGGCAGTCTTTCTATGTAGGCTGTAATCCCTACTACGCTAGAAATGGTAGTTGAGGGAGACAACACATCATACTTGGGAGAAAACTTCCGTGCCGCTCCTCTGACAAAATCGTGCGGAGACAAGTTATTTGCGAATCATGCGGTAGTCGCTTCGTAGGGGCAACTGTGACCTTGTTACATTGCCCGGAGCATTCTCCAGAAAAATGAATTTGATGAGTTTGTATAAACTGTTCACGCCAAGTATGCCACTGCCGTTGTGCTAGATCCCGTTCATACTGCGAGCCTTAGCAGTAATAGGGTTCACCCTTCTACGTGTCTGAGCTCTTGTATGGTCTCGTGAAACTGCCAGCTTGGCTTGTCGGCGAGCAGCCCACAAGTTACTCTTTACGGGGTACCCTAGTGATGGATCATGTTCTGGATGATGTTGCAGCATAATGTTGATGTAATAGAAATGAAAATTATTCCCTTTCTGTATTTTCAATGCCGGTCGATGGTGTTTATGTAGCTGGAGTGAAGCTAAGAAATTTTGTGCCTGTAATAATGCACATGGAACACTGTCTGAACCCGTGGAGTCATTGCTCATTTTGGCGCCAAGCCTGTTATAACCAGTAGCGGTCATGAGGTATTTGTCGTAGACACTGTAAAGCCGCATGCCATCCTCGTCGTTTCGGCAGGCACAGCAGTTACCATACGAAAGTCTAAACGTTCTATCTCTCCTCTAACACTTCTTCCAACTCAGTTCTGTGTGCATGTGATTGGATAAGGTCCATATCAAAAGCCAGTCGACAGGCCCATGGAGTTTCCTTTACACGCTTTCAGCCGCAAAAAATGACACTTGAGATGCATGTTTATGCTTATGCGACGTGAGAGACTGGCTTCCAACAAGATTAGTTTGGTTTGTAGGCTTTAACTTCCCAAATCGAGCCAGGCTATGAGAGACGCCGTAGTGGAGAACACAAGAAATTTCGACCATCTGGGGTTCTTTAGCGTGCACTAACATCGCCCCGCACACAGACGCCACTCCGTTTCGCCTCCATCGAAACGCTGCCGCCGGCGATCGAGAGCGAACCCAGGTACTCTGGCACAGCATTCGACCATTGTAACCACGGCGAAACCGCGGTGGGATATACTGCACTAGAACTGCAAATCCATTATAATTACTCTTACTGTCAATCACGAAAAGTGAACGTTTTTCCTTCTATTCGCGACGACAGCTTCTGTCCTGCTGTGAAGCAAAATGAAAAGGTTGAAATGAAGGGTAAATATAAATAAGTGCTATAGAAGGCATCTTTAAATGGTATAGGCGACGCTGTTACGGAGGCTGTATATGCCGTCTACAAGTGCTATGCCGCTGGTGAACCAAATGTCTCCTGGGAACAACGCGCCGTTTTTCTATATTAGAGCATGTGCGTGAGGAGGTTTTCTTTTTTTGCTTTAATTTCTCCAGACTGCAAACTCAAGGTGAGCCACTAAAAGGTTGTGAAGTGTGTAATGGCAGTATTGCGGTCTAGATGCCCCTCTGTTTGGCAATAAAACGTTTGCCTTATGTTCGTTTTGAAAACATAGCTGTTGGGATCTTGGCCTTCCGGGATATTTATTTTAAACATGTTTTCCAGAACTTAGCCAAGACTTGTGCAAGCAGCCCATAAAACGACAGTTAAAAGGTTGTTCTGGATAATATGTTTATCGTTACGGCTACGATGAAACGTCAAAAAAGTGTGCGGACTTCGAATCGTTGGAGTGTATGGCATTTATTGGAAACGAGTCCGAAACGCGGGAAGACTGCCTAAAGACGTGCAGTAGTGAGTTTCAATCTTCTATATATGTAATATTTACACCACATTACATGCTGAGCAGCTCTCTATTGTACTTTAATTTAATTTATATAGGTTCTGATACGAAACACGCCGACGCACTTCAGAAAATCAGGCAGACGTGTTAGGTATGGATGGAGGCAATATGCCAGAATGCCCCTGTTTTAATATTGTGAGAATTGTTTGAAAAATGCAGAGTAAGGAGGATTGCTCCACGACCTTTATACTACGGCGTTTGCGGTCAGTTGTACCTGCAGTGGGCTCATTTTCTAAAATGAGCCCTGTGTCCTTGCGGTAAGCCGATTGGTTAAGAGGGTCTTGATGTCACATTCAATTCAAACTGAGTAAATGTTACAATCTGTCCTTTTATGCAACAGGATTGAACGCTATTTTCATTATAAGAATGCAATAAAAGCTATCTGGGTGAAAAATAATGAAATGAAAAGGGATCCTGGAAGATAAGGTAAAAGATATTTATTACTCCCGGTTAAGTACAAAAGCACTTCATGTATAGACAATTAGGAAAACAAGCTGCTTTTCATAAGCTGCAGTGTATGGCAGAAATGAAAACTAAAAGGCTGACAAAAATAAACACAGCCTCAAAAGTCGACAAGCAAGTCTGACTGAAAACCAATTTGTTGATATATGTGTTTTGTAACATTAATCGGACGCAATTATTTTTAGTTAGAAAAATGTTTGCAATGTTGTCCAATAAGCAAATTCCTGTCATAGGCTTTATATTTAGCTTCAGTAGATAGAAGGTAGCATACATGGTGCGTTCAGATCAAAATTACTTTGCAATTCCGATAAGACAAACGCGCATTTCCAATTTATGCAACAGTGTTCTATTCCTTCAGGTACATCAAACAGTCTGCCATTTATGGGACGTACAAAGCAATTATTATTGAGCCATAATTAAGCAGGTAGAGCGGCGGTGTGTAAATAAGAAATAACGCTCTCGGGCTAATAAAAATGAAATTTTCTGCATCCGATTTGGCATATCATGATGCATGAGGGCAAACTAAAACGAACGATGTGGTGGCAGCGTAAATACCATAGATATCAATTAATTCTCTTTACTCTTGTGCGAGAATGTATACAGAGCATACGTGAACTCATTCGAAAACCGGAAGGTGATAAACCAAGCATAAATATCTTATTTATATATCCCAGTATATAGCGAGACCATTAAAATGTCTTCTTGAGCCAAAGCAAATTTTTTTCACACATGTTTCCAAAAAATCAGCAGCGAAAGGTAACGCGTGTGTGCTCATCAAAAACAATCATAAGGCCTTCAGATAAAAAAGGGTTAAACGCTGCTGAACAGGATATAGAGTGGAAGCATTAGCTGCGAGTGACCGAGCGTTGTTTTTCTTCTTCTTCGTCTTCGTCTTCTTCGCGGCTATTAAAGGTCATTCGTGACTGTGGCCACGGACTACGCGACGGGCCGAAACCTGGCGTAGTATTTGCTTTCGCAATAAAACTTAGACGGCGCATGACACTCGTATGATGTTACACTAGGAAACGACGGTACATATGATATATGCTCAAAACTTGATAATGTTGCCGTTGTTTACGACATGTTTCGCGCTGGGGACAGCTACAGTGCGTGCTGCCTTTTACACAAAGGTTATATATCTATATTCTCCCAGGTTGCAACGCGCTTATTCCGCCTGATTTACCAAGTGCACAACATCAACTATTCTTTAATCGTTTGTACAATGTCAGCGCTGATGCGTTTTGCACCCCAATGAGCTTAATGCAGTTCTTATTCTCTAGAGTTGCTATATTAACTTTAAACGTGGCAGCCACAGCAGAGTTACACATTCTCCTGCTCTCGCCTTAAACAACCCACGAAGCTATCTGCTGCCTATAATACTCCATACTTCCCTCTCTCCTCAGCTTGAGAAAATGATTTCTAACTCGCCTCTCTGCTACCTTGTTGCCTTTCCAAGTGGCCTGTGCCAGATCTCTGATGATGATAACATGGCTGGCAAGTATCTAGTTTAGTCCGATAAGGCGACTGGGCTGGCTACAATTAGTCTCCGACAAAGATGCCAATGCCGCGCGGCATAGGAACGGGCGTATAAGAACTGCGCTGCAAAATGCATGCGGCATCTCAAGTTACTTTCCGCACTTCCAAGCACACGTGTGACGTACTGAACACATGTGCAGGCTGCCGTTTGCCATATTCACTGAGCTGGAAACTCTCCTCGTACCCTGCCATAACCGCTACACCTGCCTTTCTCTGAACCCCGCGTATAGTGCGTGACGTAAAGTCAGCATATAACATGGCCGCAGCTGCTCACTCGATGCGCCGCATCGCTCTGAGACAGCCACAAGGGCACCACTCGCAAATTGAGCTGATAATTAGCCGCATACCCTCGTTTACGTAATATTGCGTCTTCAGTTTCTACCACCGAAAGCTCTCGAAAACTTCGACATCACGACGCAGCTTTAACTAGGAACGTCGCATAGCCACGCCCAGTGCTCGGCTGTGTGACGTTCCTTTAACAAAGAATCAAACATAGCCATGGCTTCGCTTCACACATATTCCCAAATACATGTGTTAATGCAACATGTCAATCACAGACATTACTAGGGAAGCAGTACTTGATGATCAGAACATATATTTTCATCATGAGGCGCATGCACAGTTAGACAAAGGTACAAAAATGGCTGCTCTATTTTTGCACCGAGAATAAATCAAACTCGCTGCACTCAAGCACAAAACCAAGTAGGCAAAGTAAAAGAGAACTGCTTCCAACGCCCACTTTGTCTCTGTTTTATTGACCTGTTTTTCTGTCGCCTAAGCGCAATGGGTTAAATATGTGACGTATTTTAAAACGCTGCACTTCTACATTTCAAACGACTCTCCATGCTTGAAGATCAATAACTATGTGTACAAAGGACCTGAGCGCCAATGGTATTTCTACAACAAGGAGACGGATGAGTGCGAAGAAATCTCCACATCGCTGGATGAGTCACAGCTTGCGCCAACAAGCAACCTGTTTGCAACCCACCGGGATTGCGTTAGAGAATGCACGCCTAATTACGATCACCTGGCATCAGTGTGAAATCGATCTAAGTGATGAGCGGAACCATAGACATTTCAGTCAAAGTTTCATGCAAGGGTTATTGGCTGCTCTTGCTCTATGATATCGGTCCCTTTTAATACCGTGTATGGCAATAAATCTTTGTTTGAATCTAATTTTACTTGTACGTTCTTGCAATACACTGTGCAATGCATCATAAAGTGCGTCATGCAAATTTTAAATGACCAATACTTATAAATTTCGGAATAAACTCCTGCTAGTTTATTCAAGCAAGGCTGAATGGTGGGCCTGTTGGTAATTCAAATTTAAAGAGTAAACCACCGAAAAAAGACGCAAACACAAAATAAACTTCACAGGACACGGGCTGGACACGGGCTGGTTTCCAGCCCGTGTCTTTTGAAGTTTTATCTCGTGTTTTCGTCTTTTTTGGCTGGTTTAGCCTTTAATAGTTTATTCGGCACCTAACTTGCCAGCTGCAAAGAAATATCGTAGCAATACCGTGAAATATTTTCTCATTTGATAACGTTCTGCAGTTAGCCTTCCCGATTCACGTGCACTCATACGCCATATTCTCAGTAGTCTTTGCTCTGCAGTCAACACACATGCGCATTCTTCTCCCCTAACTACAGCCCGCCCCACTCTCGCGTTTCGTGGGGGTGAGTGAATAATCCCAAAGAATAAGTGACGCCAGCTACATTGTTTGAGCAGTAGCAGATACAATTAGCGACCGACATACCGGAGGTCACACCGACATCATTTAAAATGTGCGAGATCCGACCAAAACCTTTGGAAATAAAGGAACGAGGAAGTAAGAAGCAAAGTCCAACAGGCACCAAATTTTATCTTTATAGTGAAGTTTTGACTGACTCACTCACACAAGAAGTTCACAGTTTGGTTATACAGGCATAAGCACCTCACGTTCGCGCATAATGGTCTTAGTTCCCTGTTTGCATGAACCCAAAACATTACAACATACGCACTGGATTGGTTTTCGATGGCAGTTGTAACTACTCGTTGTGAGCAAAAGACAAGGTTCAGGAGTAAATTTTCCTAAGAACCAGAAATCGTAGACCATTTCTATGTATACGTTAATAAATAAAATGCACGTTATGCACAGATGCGCCTCAAGTATTCAAAAACACAATGCACTAGTTTTCAATGACAACATTATTTAACAGTTGCGAACACATGACTAACTTCATAAAAGAAAGTTCGCCACACACTAGAAGCTGGTTTTATTTCATTCAATACGAATGCAAATGTATCTTTCATTAATAAAGTTGACTGATAAAGAGTGTGCACGATTAGTTATAGTTAAATAAATGAACGCGCAAGAATCAAAGATATCATTATCTCCCGCAATAAACTTTCCAGGTAGTAGTATAAGTGAAAACATTATTTTAAAAGCAGAGTTTCAAAAAGCGGCATTCAAATGATTGCATTTTAAAGCAGACGCCACTGAGTGCGCATGTCATGTGCAATCTTCGGATACAGCGAAGAAAGCAACAGCTGCTGTGCTCCGTTACCCCGGATTCGCATAGACGGCTTGTATGCACCACCGCTCGCATGTGTCGATAATAAAGAAGGCGAAAGAAGCATACCCTACACTTGCGAACGTCCCTTGTAAAGCAGTGCTTTTGAAAACCCAGTAAAGCGTTCACTCTAAATGCTGAGCGCTTGTCTCACTGCCACCGTTTGAAGATTCAATGGAAATTTTCTAGGGCCATGGGCGAATCTGCCCGGAATCAGCGTAATCTGTTTACCATAGTACCATTTTTGCAGTTTTCACGTTGTTCACTTGGATTTTAGGATGCAGGGGAATTTGCGGTATCTTTCTATGCAGTGTGTCCTACACTGACAAGGATATATATCATCAGTGTGGCACTGTTTGTACTCAAGGCACGCGACATACTATAACGTTGACTCCTCACACAGCACTTTTAGTCTATCAAGATTTGTTTTTATTGCGCTTCAATAATTTTTCTTTTAAATCACTGCCATGTGCTGCAATTCTACGGGTACTTTCAAAAAGGGTCCATAAAAATGGCTTGCATAATCGCATATGAAATTATCTGCTAACAATGTTCATCTCGTTATTGTCCTGCTTCTGAAGTATATAAGATTGAGAAACTGCTTCGGTATTACTCCGCCTTTCCATTTTTGGGGCAAGCAGTACAGCCCTAAACAGCCCATCAGCTCTTCAAAAGGCCATCTACCTGCAGCCCGGCATGTTTCTGTGACGTGCAGAATACTCGCTGATACCCGTTAATGAGCACTTCGAAATAAAAAAATTAGAATCCAATTGCCAGCGTTATCACTGGACGCACGTCACCGGATACTGCAAGCATTTGCCATAAGTTGAGACTGCATAAAAGAGATCATGGACAAAAGAAGATAGCATCATGTGAAAGTGAAAGCATTATGCGCCGACAGTTCTGAAAGCCACAAATTTCAAGGAAAGTCTTTCGACTACAGTATCGGTCAACCGCGTCTTTATCAAAAGGCTGTTCTAATATTCACTGAAACGAGTGTGTGCGTATGTTTCAAATTCCTTCAAAGCGAAAATCGAGATATTGGAAATTTTCCAAACCCCTTTGGGGCCACCAATGTGTTCGTGTATACGTGGCAACTATAAAGCCTAACATAACATGAACCTCGATGGAGGTTAGGCTCTGATGATTTCGTCCAAAGAAGCGGCTGCCCGCTTGCAGCTCAAACTCTCTTCATTTATTTGTAACGAATGAGCGCCCGAACAATAGATATGAGCTACCGCAGTGGCACTAGATTGCACGCAGGCACACTTCTTTTGCCGAAGCTTTATATATCTCTGCTTTTTCACAAAACATTGCCTGTGTCTGAACAAGGGCCATCATATTTCCGCAGACCTGTAAATTTAGGTCTTAAAGTGCATCTCCGGGGATTGTTTGAGCTTACTGAGTTAATGATTGATTTCTATTGCTGAAGGCTTGGCCATCACAATACGTGATTTCATTTTTTTACAAAGCGTAGGCAATACTTTTTATTAAGCAAAAACCTTTAATCAAAATTTAATCTCCTACGTGAAGTTTGGAGACCTCTGGGCCTAATTTTCTGCAAAGCAAAGCCTATAACTTTCCCACGTAGAAGCGCAGAAGAATTGTGAATTGCTTCCGATTACCAGAAAAATTACCAACGTAGCGAAAGCACGAATTTAAAAGTTAGTTGATGAGTTTTAGGGGCACCACACGCATTTCTACGTGTATTATACTTGGTTACCAGTCTGAAAAGTCGTTATCGTACTGGCTACTTCGGAAGGCTACGTATTTGACGACCAACGTCTTCTCTGTCAATCTTGTCGCAATCAAATGTGTCCGCAGAATATACAATTAATCTACTACGTTTTAGGTACTCATACACGCTGTTTCATACTTAAAAGAAATTTGCGAATACTTTGCAGCCGTGCTATCATGGCCACTGCCGAGGATGGTGGAAGGGTTCAAGAATGAGTGGCTCCAGACCCAAGAGTCGCAAGAGCAGCCCGTCTTATTTATTGTGCATGGCGATTTGCTAGTTATTTCCCTCCCTATCTTCGGCGCTGCTTATTTCCGAAATACGACGGCCGTGCGCTGCCAGTTTTCCTATAGTTACAAAACATCATGTATAATTTGAAAAAAAAAAAAGAAAACTAGCAAGGTACGTGCATTATTGCCGATCTACCGATACATGAACCGCGGTAGTGATACGGAAAACAGCTTGTGTATCGGCGCGTCATTGTGGGCGAGGATTGTCAAATGGAGAACCCGCTAGACCGAATGATATGCGCGCAAATTTGTTATAGTTGAAGTGATTTATGGAAGTTTATATATTAGGCCTGGTTTTAAGAACATAACATGTACACAATCCTACTTGATCAGAAGCGGGTGATAAGGACGCGAACTATAGGAAACTCAACGCCTTACTGTCTGTGACGAAAAGGTATTATTGGACGTGATAAGTGAAAAGGCAATAAAATTATGTCTTTGAAAAATGCGGTACGCATTCGCCATAATTGGGCGGATTGCTTGCACTAATGTTGAGTTTTGTCCATTGTTTCGTTACTGTTAGGCTTTAAAAACAACTAAGATAGAGATTTACCTATCATAGGCAGCCACTTAGGTGTCAGTCTGAAGAATTGCAAGAATTTTATATAGGTTTTAGCGCGGTATGCTGTGAGACCATAATGTAGGTCTTCCACACATACTATATACACCTCACAAGGCACTAATGCCATAAGAATTCCTGTGTGTTCTTTAGATGCGACGTTTAATTCGCACAAAAATTTACTTACTCTGACGATAATAATTGATTCCAAATAATACTTCTTTTGGAATATAAACAGATGAGAATCGCTTATCAGATGAATTACACAATTTCATTCGCTTACATGTGCATAGCAATTTCGTTTCGTTCATTATGGCCAATGCCCCTGCAACCCCCCCCCCCCCCCCGCCCAGCTTAAGCTCCTGCAAAATAAAATCCAATTTTATTCAAGATCATGTTTTTTGAAAGCATACTATTGAAAAATGAAAGGGTTGAAGGAAGAGATGAAAGGCTTTGTTGGAACTCGTGGATGCGAATTTAAGAATGAAGACTAAAAAACCCTAGTAAAGATCTACAGCCATTTTTTTTTGTTACGCTTAAAACATTACGATAAGCAGGCCTGGCCGCCAAACGGTGATATTTGCTGAATTCGCTCAGTCCCATGTTCGCACGAATTTTATTTCACGGCATTTGTCTCCAAAAGGCGAGTAAGCCACACAATTCAACTGTTAAGGCTAACGACATACACTTTGCGAGCGTGTAAGCACATGGACTTCACCGGACGGTCTGCACAGAAATCAGATCGATTACATTCTTTGCCGGCAGAGATAGAGAAGCGCTATACAAGCAGTAAAAGCAAGGCATGGGGCTGATTGTGGCACCGATCATCAGCTTCTTGTTGCCAAAATTAGGCTTCGATTGAGGAGAACGCAGAAAACTAGAAGGCCTTTCAGGTATGATCTGGATCAAATTCCATTAGAATATGCTGTGGAAGTGAGGAATCGATTTCAAGAATTAGATCTAGAAGACAGAGAGCCCGAAGAGATGTGGACTGATGTTCGTGATATAATACAAGAAGTTGCTACTAAGGTAGTTCCAAAGCAAAAGAAATGCAAGAAAGCAAACTGGTTAACTGAAGAGGCTTTGCAAATAGCTGAGGAAAGGAGGATGGCAAACGTTATGGGGTAAAGAGAAAGATACAAGGTTCACAATGCGGATTTTCAGAAAATAGCTAGGAGAGATAAGAATGCCTTCCCAAACACACAGTGCCAAGCAGTTGAGGACAACAGCCAATTGAGGAACACAAGAGCTCTGTATGAGACAATCAAAGGTATCAAAGGAAGTTTCTGTGCTAAGCTGGGCGTGATCAAGGACAAATGAGGCAGGGACCTCACTGAAGCGCCAGGGATAAAGAAGAGGTGGCGAGAATACACAGAAGAACTGTACAAGAAGGACCCGAATGTGCAAACCCAACATAAGACGGTTGCGATCACTGATCTCGAGCCGGGCATCCTGAAGAGTGAAGTTGAATTGGCCTTAGCCAGCCTTGCTAAGAACAAAGCTAGCGGAATTGATGGCATTCCAGCTGATTTGCTTCAAAACCTTAACCATGACGCTGTTAACATTCTGCATACATTATGTCAGAAGATTTGGACAACCCTCCAGTGGCCACAGGATTGGAGGAGGTCAGTTTACATCCCCATTCCAAAGAAAGGCAGTGCCAAAGATTGTTCCAACTACCGCGCGATCGCGCTCATTTCGCATGCTAGCAAGGTGATATTGAAAATCCTCCAAGGTAGGCTGCAGCAGTATGTGAATCGGGAGCTTCCGGACGTGCAAGCTGGGTTTCGCAAGGGCAGAGGAACTATAGACCAAATTGCCAACCTTCGCTGGATCATGGAAACAGCAAGATAGTTCCAGAAACCCATCTACTTCTGCTTTATTGATTATGCGAAAGCGTTTGACTGCGTAGATCACAGCAGATTGTGGCAAGCTCTCCAAGAGATGGGAGTTCCAATTCACCTCATCTGTCTCCTCAGGAAACTGTATGAAGGACAAGAGGCCACAGTCAGAACTGGGCATGGTCTTACTGATTGGTTTCCGATTGAGAAAGGAGTGAGGCAAGGCTGCATACTGTCGCCCTGCCTATTTAACCTATATGCAGAGTGCATCATGAGGAAGGCCGGTCTGAACGAGTCTTCAGCTGGTGTGAAGATTGCTGGAAAACGCATCAACAACCTTAGATATGCGGATGATACCACTTTAATGGCAGAAAGTGAAGTGGAACTCAAGAGACTTCTGATGCGCTTACAAGAAGAGAGTGAGAAGTTTGGGCTTAAACTGAACAATTAAAAGACAAAGATCATGGCGTCTTGCCCTATCAAGTCCTGGAGCATCAATGGACAAGAAGTGGAAGCTGTGACAGATTTTCTCGTCTTGGGCTCCAAGATTACCTCGGAAGGAGACTGCAGCCATGAATTTAGGAGACACCTGCTTCTGGGAAAGAGAGCAATGGTTAGCCTTGACCGCCTAGTAAAGAGCAGAAACATTAGTCTGCCAACCAAGATCCCTATAACTCGTGCTATGGTCTTTCCAGTTGTGATGTATGGATGCGAGAGTTGGACTGTGAAAAAGGCTGACCGTCGAAGAATGGACGCGTGTGAATTGTGGTGCTGGCGAAGACTCTTGAGAGTTCCTTAGACTGCCAGAAGATCAAATCAGTCAATATTGTCGACCATAAACCCTGACTGCTCATTGGAGGGTCAAATTCTAAAGTTAAAGCTCAGCTACTTTGGTCATCTGATGAGAAGAGAGGAGTCGCTGGAGAAAGATTTGATGTTGGGAAAGGTTGAGGGTCGCCGGAGAAGGGGCAGGCAGCGAACGCGATGGTTAGATGGCATCCTCGAGGCACTGCAGATGAAGTTATGTGATGTAAGGAAGATAGTGAGAGACCGGAAAGCGTGGCGTGACATGGTCCATAGGGTCACGAAGAGTCGGACACGACTGAACGACTGAACTGAACTGAAGTATCTATCTGACCGTATAAACTGATAGTCAGACAACTGCAGTCAGTGTGGATCACTAAAAACTTTATGTGGTTTCTCTTTTTTATTTTTGCACAGCTGTTTTGAATATAATTGAAGGCAGCCCTTGAAATAACAAATGAAGGTATTTCGCCTTTTTATAACATTTAAGAACGCATTCAATGTACATGGTTGTTGACAGCGTCTGTAGCATTCGCAGACGGCCGTAATGTCTGCTTCTTTTCATCGGAATCAAAAAGCATCTTTAAGAGAAAACTAAATCCCGCTATTGAGTTCTTTTACAGCAAACAGGCATTTCGCAACAGGCATGGTTTCTTCTTCATGGTGAGATTAGGGGCAAGGACAAGCCCTGGCCTTTTAATACTTCCATGATTACATGTCCAGAAAATATCTGCAAACACGGAAACAGCACGGAAATAGAAAGCGACGCAACGTTTTGTTGATCGGCAATGACTGATAGTAGTCTGCCTTTCATCCTAAATTGAATTCGACCAACAAGGCAGAAAATTCAGTAAAGGGGCGTGAATTCTTTACATCCTAGACAAATTCGAAGGTTCGATTTTTGTAAGTTGACACGGGCTTATTTAGTTCTTATTAATGTTGCTGGAAATATACACACAAAACTGGTCAAATTATAATGCATTGTGCACAGACGTATTGCAAGGTAGGAACCTAGAATGTTAATTCCTTGGTGATAAAAACTCTTCAATGTTAATTCCTTGGTGATAAAAACTCTTCTATAATATATTATATCGTACAGACTAAAATAAACGCAATACTACAAAGCGTCAAACATACAACAAGGCTTAAAGATCATAGGTAACATTAAGGCAACAGAGTAGAGTCTAAGGGACTTCATTTTTCGGTTTTCGATCTGCTTTGGCGTAGGAATGCACCATTCAGATTTATATAGGATCTCTTAAAACCGCGTTATATAAAGTTTAAACCTTTGGAACAGGACAGTAATGGCGCGCGAATATTTCCTTATAAGCCTTGCTACTAATGGTAGCATTAAGTTATAGAATGTTTTAGCTTAATCGGTATTAATGTTACAGGCATTACGGACGTTTGTAGAACAGAAATTATTATGCGTTGTGCGTTTTAAAAACCAAAGGTAAATTAAATATTAAGGTATCATAACCACTTCACTTCTTTATTGTGAAATGCCCCCCCCCCCCCCCCCCAGTCTGTGAAATTTCAGTTCAAACGTTTTAGCGCACCACATGTGTTAATATAAAGGAAAGGCTAAAAACTTATTGACACATCGACGTGCATCGTAACATTCGGCTGCTAAGAGTTATGCCTTATAAGCAGCCAATCAGATAACTGCACAAAAAGTTATTTCTGCATGCTCTACCTGGGCCAGAACAAGTGACTCTTCCTGGTTAAAAGGCGCGTGTGAAGTGAATTTCTACCTTTCCTGATAATAAGAGCAGCTACAAGAAAATGCACGTACTAGTCACAAGGTAGCGTTATTTAGGTAGCATAAGAATGATACTGCTACATTAAACCACTTGATGTTTCTGGAGCACATCAGCCATTTAAATAATGTAAGGTCAGCATAGGACACGAAAGGTTAAGATACATTTTTCTGCCACAAAAAGCTCACTTTTAGTTTCGCCTTAATAATCCACCTTTAAAATTTATCTTCAAAAGACAGTTTTAAATTAACAACGAATATTATATTATGCAGCGCATTAATACGACTTTCACGTGAGTTGCCTGCGCAAGCGCAAAACGTGCTAGCGGAAAGTGAGGAAACCCTTTTGTACGGCGTTGCTCTGCGATGCTCTAATGAGAAACATATGAAAAGTCTGCGGAATGGTTTCGAAGCTGCCACGTCTAAGCGCGAATTTAACAGGCCCTAACATGTGATTGAAAGATTGCTTGCCGAGGAGTTGAGCGATAGGAAAAGGTTACGAGCGGCGCGTCCTTCGCTCTGATAGAAATGACATGCAAGAAGCGGCTGCTGCGTAGCAGACTGTGCCATTTCATCAGCGCTGTATTCCTTTTCCGCTCCTATACTTACCCAAAAAGTGCCAGTTATCCTGCGTTCGTCTTGCACTCTTCTTTTTTTTTCGCACCAGGGAGATGGGTAGTCTTAGCCCAATTCGTTCTATAACCGATATATTTTAGGCCGCCGTCCTGCGAGTCTGGCATGGCGGCGCAGCATGCTCGCGCCAAAAGCGGATTTAGTTGACTGATAACACAAAGTGCACACGCGAATAAAATATACAAAAAAGAAGTTTAATTGCCATTGAAAATTACAGATGAAGGAATCATAGAAAAAAGTTTCCCCTAGGCAGCTTTGTGAGTCTGCAATTCAAATGATTAGCAGGAAGCAACGCGGCAGTTTACGCAATTTTGAAGAAACATATGGAAACTCCACAATATACATGAAACTGCAAAATGTATACGTAAGAGAAACTAAACGACGTTATTCAGAAGTTAATGGAAACTTCTTGACGTGAGCAGGAAAAAATCGAAAATTAAAGTGGTTGGTTGGTTGGTTGGTGGGGTTTAACGTCCCAAAGCAACTCAGGCTATGAGAGACGCCGTAGTGGAGGACTCCGGAAATTTCGACCACCTGGGGTTCTTTAACGTGCACTGACATCGCACAGCACACGGGAGCCTTGCTTTTCGCCTCCATCGAAAAGCTGCCGCCGAGGCCGGGATTCGATCCCGCGTCCTTGGGAACAGTAGTCAAGCGCCGTAACCACTGCGACACCCCGGCGGGGGAAAATTAAAGTGGATATACCTATTGATAAGAGATAGAAGCATGTATTGAATGCATTCGTTATTGAGATTTAGCTCGGTGCAGTCATTGTCCATTCTTCGGCAGGTCTTGTTAGATGAACTGATTACTTTTTTATATTAGGTTGGGTAAATCTCTAAAATTTTTTAAAGGGACACTAAAGAGAGAAAGGAAGTGGGTCTGCATCGATAGAATGCCAGTTCCTGATTACAAAAAGACCACTCTTACTGAAAACAGAGCTGTCATAAGGTAGTAAAGAAGAATAACAGAAATACAGGTATCGCCGCCACAGCCAAACGGCCGAGGCTCGCAACTACAAATCACGTGACGCGCTAGGGATCCCGGAGGCTGACAAATGCGAATTACGTTGCATGTTTGAATGCGGTAGTACGTTTTTTCTCAAACATGATAACACGCTTTTATCATACGTAAACGACATCGAAAAGACAACGTAAACGTTGCAAGGCAAATACAAAAATATACTTGGAGGCGCCACAGGCGCCCACTTCAGTTTTGGTTATGTTTCGGCTCAGGCATTTCGTGCGCACTCGGATAGTTTGTTTGAACCTGCAGCGCCTGATCTTGGAGCAGCAGATGCGCCTTGATGGTTCCCATTTGAGCATTCGGAGGCACGAGCGAGCGAAATCCGCTACCGCCGACACACTCCTTCGTTCACACTTCTGCGACAACATATCGCCGCCGTTGCAGCTTCGACTGCGACCTTACCGCTTGACTGCAGCTACGTACGCCACGAAAAGCATACATATGCTAGTACCGAAGGAAAAACGCATTATCATTCAATTTTTCACTAAATCATTGCACATCTGACCAACATATACTGCGTCAACAAGACCTTCAACGTGCTATTTGCAGGCGTCGTAAACAAAAGGGGCATACTTGCCGCTCATACCAAGGAGAGCGTCGATATATTGCGCTCGTCGCCCGGTGAAAAAAAAGGGCCTCGGGTAAAAAGTAAAAACTAAAAATAACGAAGCACCAGAAATACATTACAAAAGGTTAAAAAAATCGATTTGTAAAAAAAAAAAGAAAGAAAAAAACGCCAGAAGCGGTAAGATTCGAACTCGGTCCTGCTTGCTCCGTAGCGTTCGGCGCTAACCGCTCGGCTACGCCACGCCGGAAGAACCTTAGAAATATTTTAAGTTCTTATGTCGTGGCCCCATTTACAGTAAACTGTTTCTGCTGCCGGTCTAAAAATTACAACTTCTTGATCATCGGCGCATGCTGCCTGCTCTCACGTCTTGCAACTAATCTTCTGGATGCCTATTCGCATTATATTGTGCACTGGATCTATTTTAACATGTGGAATTTCACAGCGCTGGCAAATGTAGTGGAGCCGGCACTTCGGTCATGTTCTGCTACCGTGGACGTAATTTTCGCTGAACACGGAGCTGTAGCACAAACCTTGAAGGAAAAAAGTGCGACGAAGCTTCAAAACTGACAAGCGCAGCAGCGAGGACACTATTTTGCTGGTAACTAAATCTTATTTGTATGTAAACATGTCAGGAAGCGTTGCGATGACCGAGAGCTCGGTTTGTTTATACAGTGCAAGAAGGAGCGCAAAAGCTTGAGAAACATGTAAAGTATTGTGCATTACAAGCGCTCTATGTTTTTTTTCTTCCTTTATGGGCCCATCGCTCGGTAAATTACTCTCTTCATCGTTTTATTTATTTCGGCTGAGGCCGTCATTGCGAGTACGCTGTTGCCAAGTTGGCCCTTGAGAGATGCGACGCCGCGGGCCGCGCCGGCTCGCTAGCTATCACGGAATCTCCGCTTACGTCATAGTGTGCGTCACTCAACTCCAACTACGTAGTTGGAGGCCACAGTTTGAATTCGACCGGCGGGAACAAGAAAAAACCTCATCTTCTTATCGCAATATCTCAGCAATTATTCGATTTTTTGCTGCCGGATATGCGGCGACAGTGTCACCAAATGTAGTTTATTAGGTTTTCATACCATCTTTGGCTGTCTTTAGTGTCCCTTTAAGATCTCTGTGCATAACGGCTAAGTTATCCGCTATAATAATACGTGTCTGCGGTAATCAAGTAGAAAAGTTTTGATCTAATCATATTGTTATGCTTCGCAACCTAACTTTGGAAACTGATAATTCAAATCGTAGCTCTTTATTCTTTGGAAAGGAAATATTCAGATTTTGCAGAATAATTCCAGTTATAGCAATCTTAGTTTTTCATGCGAAAGTGATGATGAACTGATTTTTATGGCGCAAGGGCATCTTAGGCCAAAAAGCGCCAAACACAAGGTGAGGTCTCAACTGAAGTTATTTCATGCAAAAGTGAGGTATAATGTTATTTTTAATATTCAGTAATGAAACTATTTTTGAGACAGGGTGGTGTTCGCAGGGAACTAATGAGCTCTATCGCAGAATGCCCTCTGTCGTCCGAATATTTCAAACATTGTTTTTTTCTCTGTTTTCAGTACATTTGTTCTTTTTATTATCACCTGATCTCTAGTCAAACTCAGTCTGTATTATCTGAATTGCTTTGCTTAATGTGACGAATGTCATTTGACATTTAACTGCTCTACCAAAGTAGCTTACCTGTAATCTACTAGCCCTTTAATTCACCAATTTTTTCGACACGTGTAGATACACAAATATATGGCTTGCTTGAAACAATTTATCGAGATTATCACCATGAGTTGGGTCAAGCATATAGTTTGATGCAGGCGTAGCTTATTCTAGGACGGATCGTAGATTGTTACATTAAATGTTTTGATGCATGCTATTTCTACAGCATGCGGATATCAGGAACCAATAGCTTTGTTTGATTTCTGCTAGGTGCGGCATTTCAGTGCATCACAAGATCAGGTTAAACATGAAGTTACTTGACATTACTCTATAGCAACGAATCAAAACACTTATGTTGACGCTACGCTCGCTCACGTTAAACAGGCTTTCATAGAAGTCTTCTGGTGGCGTGACGTTGTGGTTTTCCTGGTTCATTCAGTGCAGCCTGCAATACAGTTACTCTGGAGTGATGTGAGCTATCATTCGAACAGCATTTCTCAGTTTGAGGTAGGTTCACAAACTCACCTAGCCTCTTTTGTTATGCGACGCCAGGGAACACTAATTGATCAGCTTCCACTTGGTTTTGTGCACACTAAACCTACTTGCACACGATCAAAGTGGAAACTAGCCTGAATTTATTCAACAGTAATATTGCAGACGGACATTATTATATAATTTGTTAGTGCCATCATATGCTCAGAAGAGGGCGTGGGAAAGTGAACTCACAAACTTGGACAACCGCTTCTCTCAAAGAAAATTACTCTAGGTGCTAAGGGACGATTAATAACAGGCATGTGATGGACTCTCAACGATATTTAGGAAGTACAGGCCTATATTCCCTCCTCTGATATTTACACGTACTCCTTGAGAATGTGGTGTACAGTAGTCACCCCAGGTGAACAAACGTTTTGCGGAACACGTGACTGTTTACCTTCAGCGTTTACTGGTGCAATGCGGGGTGATTGTCTCTTCGCGTTTTTGCCAGCATACAACAATACAGAGCACTTTTCTGCAACTGTGCCGGTGTATGTGCAGTACACCTGCTTTGTATGAAAGACATGTACCGCAAGTTTCAATAGACAATCGAGTCGACAGTAGTGTGCTTGGCGTCCTTATTACCTCGGGTGCACCACAAGAAATTTCATTGTAATTGTTATTGTAACGACTCGTGCACGTGCACGAGGCCGCGGACGCCGGTTAGTGACTCATGGACACTGCTGACCACGCCATACCTGCTTCGAGTAGCCTAACTGTAGACATGTCCATATTTGGTATCACGGGACGAAAATCTCATTATATAGACAGCCACCGACTATTCCCGACCTGTGAAAAGGGCGAAAGGGCAAAATCAGCGGGGGAGCTAACAAAGGCAGTCGGTGGCCGTGTAACCGGTCAACCAGTGAAAAGGAGGCACAACAATGGAGCGAAAGGGCCCAAAAAGAGAAGGCGAACGGGAGAGTGGGGACAGGTCACCGGCAGCGGACGAGACGGTCGAACAGACGATGAGACAAAGCAGAAATCGAGGGCTGCGCCATGACCTGCGAGCCCGGGGCATAACCGTCGTACAAGTTCGGCCCCTGTCATCCTGCCTCCACGCCTGGCAGCTGACCCCCCGCCAGCTGGAAACAAGTAAGCAGCAGCAGCAGCCCTCTGCATTCCACCACCTGGCCGTGACGAACACCTAGCATTTCTTCGGGGTCCGTGCAGCAGCACGAAACGACAAAGGCCAATGACGGCGAGCCGCGGCGTTCGGCATTCCGACTCTTCTTCGGAGTCCGTGCAGCACCACGCCAAGCCAGCTACCCAGCCCGATGACGGCGAGCCGTAAACGAAACTGAGCCAATTGTTTTAATTAAATATGTTTAAAATTATATTCCGAGTATGTGCCTCCATCTCCGCATGCCCAGTGTGGACCCAGGACCACTTTAAGTAACTCCAGGCATTACATTATTTTGTTTCTTTGTCCTTCGCGTCTCCTTGTAAAAAGATGTTGAAACCAGTTCCTTTGATGGTTTATGTGGTGTAACGTCCTAAAGTGACTATGAGCCTTCCCGTGAAGCTGTACCCGTCATCAGGACCAATTGGAATGTCTAACCTCTTTCAAGAAAGGCATGAGAAGTATCGATCCTGCTTTAGGAGCTGGCCTATTACCCACCCTGAATAGTAGAATTCACCGCTGCTGCCGCTTTCACAGCAAAGCTGCATAACTCTACCGATGAACATTTTCACGGCGTTGTCATAAGCGAAACCGGTAGGCTAAAAATTTAATACGAACAGCCTTTATCATTTGAAATTCATACAGCATACCAGCTCCACAAAACAAAAATCAAGAGAACATGATGGATGGTAAGAGGAGTGAGGAGAATGAGAACATCGTCCGACGCATTCCGGTAAAGATGCGGTTTGTAGCTGCTTCGAAAGGAGTTGACGTCATGGAAAGCTCTCGTGTGAAGGGCAAATCGCATATTGTAAGGTAACGGCGCCTGGAAACAATTTGAGGCGCATTTCTCCTTCCCGCAGAACGACTGCGGTAGCATGAACTACTTCGAGTGGAAGTGCACCCAACAGCATAAAAATCCCGTAGTTACATCGCCGCGCTTTCATATATAACAGGGAGACCAGTATAGCAACCCATTCAGTTCATTCCAAGCTACCGTATAGGTAGACCACGGAAAGTAAACAGGCCACAAGAACAGCGTAAATATAATGCTCGACGAGAAGAATAAAACCGTGTGAGATCGCAGTAAGTTATTGCGTGTCGTTCTACAGCTTCCTTGTCCAGCCACCTTCTTTGCGTAGATTGGAGCCACAATTATTTTTTTTCTTTATAGGCCATGGGACCAAAGGTTCCAGGCTCAGAAATTCGTACCGAAGAAACATTTTTTCGCTCTTCAACCTCCTTCTTTCTCCCCCACCATAATTCCTCCTCCCTCCCTATATTTTGTTCTTCGGAGGCACAACAGCATTTAAACCCCCTGCGAGTGATGGTCGCGCTTGCCAAACGAAAGCAAATTCCTTGTCGAAACGTTGGCTAGGCTTCCCAACTGAGGCTCCACCTCAACTTTGGTTAGTGCTCTTTCATAACTATTCCCTCATGTTCTTAGATGCGTACTGTTGTTTCTAAGATTTGCCTTCGTTTTCTTCGATGGAGGCGAAACGAAGTGGCGTCGTGTGCTGTGCGATGTCAGTGCACGTTAAAGATCCCCAGGTGGTCGAAATTACTCCGTAGCCCTCCACTACGGCCCCCCTTTCTCTCTATCCACTTTCACTCCCACCCTCATCCCTTCCCTTACGGCGCGGTTCAGGTGTCCACAGAGCAAGTGTGACAGATACTGCGCCTTTCCCTTCCTATGAACCAACCAACCAACCAACCTTCGTTTTCTTCTACAACATAATTAATTATTTTTCATGAATGGGTATGCACAATGAAGCAGAGCCAAGAAGCTTGCCGCAAGTGGCAATGTTTCACCACATGCAAGCAACTCACTCGTGAGTAAATATATTGTCACGTGCTTCGGGGCCCCAGGCGACAGAAGCTGGTGTGCATTTCGGACATGCTAAAACATACTACAAACACCACTGTTACGTACGGAGTACGTAGCATTTGTGGTGGAGCTTGCTGGGTAGATCAACACGGATCCCTGTTGTCTGCGACGCAGCCGCCAACTCGCTGGTTTGTCGCCCCTACCATCTAATATGGCTCAAGACGGTGACGCTGGGCAAGCGACGCCTGCGGTGAACAACTAGCACCACTACCGCACGCCGCGGACCTTTAGTGTAAAGTCTGACGAGGACGTTGACGAGTATCTAAGAACTCACGAACAGGTAAGCCGGTGCAATCGTTGGGATTCGACCGTGAAACTAGCGAACGTGGTGTTCTTCTCGAAAGGCACTGCATTAATTTGGTTTGATAATCATAAAGACTCACTTACCAGCTGAAATCGTTTCACAGAAACGATACAGAAGTACTTTGGCGACGAATCCGCGACGACAAAACGCGCAGAGCAAACGTTACTGTAGCGAGCCCAGGTACCCCATGTACCTGGCGAGGCTTATTTCACCATATATATCGAGGATATTGTAAACTTTTGCAATATTACTAACCATCGAATGTCCGAGGAAGATAAAGTGGGACACTTGCTCAAAGGAAGCGCTGAATTTTTACATACTTTTCATATTAGTAAAGACAATTTGAACCCTGCAGCTGACGTCAATAGGCACTGCCGCACTTTCGAAACCTTAAACTTGCGCCGCATCATACCTAAATTTGGGCGACTGGCCAACGTCACATCCATCGCGAGCGTTGATATCAGTGCTCCGGAGTCACTGGCTAATCTGTTACGCCGGATCATGCTGGAAGAATTGATGCCTAACAAAGAATTTGCGTGCTGGAATGAACCCGCGACCCCACAACCCGCTGGGGTCGCGGGTTCTGCGACCCCATCAACTTGCTGGACCCCGGATTTAAATGCGCGGCGCTTTTACGACTGCAGACAGCATGACGATGTATTCTCTTCTCAGCCGCGGATGGGACGAAGAACACCTACACACGCGACGTGGTTCATCAGCAACGCAGGCCCGACTAAAACCGCCATCCGGAACAAGTTTCCATCCACTTTTACTCTCATCGGTGGCGCCCGAACATCGTGTGTTATAGCTGTGGCAATACCGGCCCATCTCCCGGTATTGCCGTCACTGGAGCCTGCTGCCACAAGACCATCGCCACTGGCCAACACTTCTGATCGTCTAAACACTGAATTTTATCCGACATCGGCATTGGATACATACCGCCCGGCACAGATACGAAATGAATTGTCTGCTTTCGACCGAAACCTGACGTCACCATCCAAGACAGCGACGTTCCCCGTCTCCTGGGCGCCGTTCTTCCCCTTCTGGAAACTAATTGGCGCGGCCGATGGTGGTAAGGTTGCCGGGTAATCAACATTCTCAATATCTTTGCTTGTATTTATGTTAAAGAACAAATTTGAAGTATTCATTGATGGCTTCCGCACCACGCACTAATTGACACTGGAGCAAGTCTCTGGTGTGAGTTTAGGATGCAAGAATCGTTTAAGACGCAAAGTTATGTTTTGCGGGAATCAAGCTGCGGTAGTCGATGAGTTTTGCGGGGAATCAATGGTGCCTTCGTGGGCGTACTGTGCGAACGTTGTGGTTGGCGGCCAAGCGTTTCGAACCGAATTCAGAGTGATTCCTCGTTCCACACATGAAGTAATTCACGGTATACACTTTGCAAAAGTATGGTGTAACAATAGACTTCCGGAGTGAACAGATATCGCTGAATACTACGTTGATGTCAGCTATTGTAGAAACCTCGTCGCTAGATTTGCGAGCGTTTTTTTCTGTCTCAAGTTACAGTTGTACCTGCGATGTCCAGATAATTCATCTAAGATATTCCATCTTACAACGCTCGCAAATTGGCATACCACGCTCACGAGCGGTATACAACGCTCGGAAATCTCGCATTCAGCATTGGATTGACGCTGGAACCTCCTGCTTGAAACGACAGAAGCCCTACGGTGTGTCGCCGAGCGAACGTCAGATTATTGGTGAAGTTCAGGACATGCTCCAACGTGAAGTTATCCGGGAATCTTCAAATCCTGGGCAGCTCCAGTTATCCTTGTTAAAAAAAGACAACACATGCCGTTTCTGCGTGGACTATCATCGTCTTAATGCCGTAACCAAAATGACATGTAGCCCCTTCCGCGTATTCACGATGCAATCGATAGCCTTCAATTTGCGTTATAGTTCTCCGCAGTAGACTTGAGATCGGGGTACTGGAGGATACCCATGAACTTGCGCGACTACGAAAAGACGGCATTTGTGACACTAGATGGTCTTTGAGTTCAACGTAATGACATTTGTATTGTGCAATGCGCCTGCCTCATTGGAACATTGGAGCATCATTCTGTGCGAACTCAAGTGGAGAATTTGTTTTTGCTATTTGGACGACGTTGTAATCTTCGACAATACCTTCCAGGAACATAATAGCCGCCTCGCCATTATTCTTGACTGCATTTTGAGAGCAGACCTCGTCCTCAACTTTAAGAAGTGCCCCTTTAACAAACGCCAGGCAATTGTTCTTGATCACTTGTTCGATAAGGATGATGTTCGGCCGGATCCTAAGAAGAATGAGGCTGTAACCAGCTTTACAGCATCGAAATCAGTAGAGGAGCTTCGGAGCCTTTTAGGACTATGTTCCCATTTTCGGCGTTCTGTCCTCAGATCCTCTGATATCATCTACCTGCTCCCACACCTTTTGTACAATGATGCACAATTCAATTCGACTGCTGACTGCGATTCTGCCTTCAAACGCCGAAAACTCCTGACATTGGAACCTTTCTTACGCCACTTCTGCCCTTCTGCCCCCATCGAAGTTCACACCGACGCTAGCAGTGTGGGCGTTGGTGCTGTGCTCATCAGCGCCATGGCAGCTATCAGCACGTGATAGCTTATGCTAGTCGTTCGTTCAGCAAGTCGGAACCTAACTACACCGTTACTGAACAAGAGCGCCTCGCAGTAATTTTCGCGGTGCAACGATTTTGTTCCTACCTATATGGCAAGGTTTTCACTATCGTCACCGACCACCACTCGTTATGCTGGCTCGTAATTGCCCGTGACACTTGCGGCCGGCTTGCCCGATGTATATTGCAGTGGCAAGGGTTTAATTTGACTGCGGCATACAAAAGCGGCTGTCAGCATGCTGATCCTGACAATCACGCTTGCCGCTTTCGTCAACTGGTAGTGATGGTGAAAGCTTTCATCACTATCTGTCAATGTTTCCTGATCCTCAACTGTTCCAGAGAGAACAACGTAACGATAACACTTTGGCACCGTTCTTCTCTGCCGCTCATGCTTCCAGAGATGCGCGTTTTTGGGTTCTTGCCGGCCTCCAATACAAGAAGAATTTCAACCCCAGAGGTGCACGCTTTCTTTTCGTCGTGCCGGAAAGTCTCCGCATTCCGGTTCTTTAAATGACGCACGACGATGCCATGTCGGGCCACTTGTGTGTTGCCCGGACCCTTCTTCGCACACAGGAATTATTTTGCGGGCCGAAAATGCGTCAAACCATTCCGCGCTATGTAGCCAGTTGTGTCACGTGCCAGTGGTATAAGCTCCCTACTTCTCGTTCACCAGGACGGCTGCACCCTATTGCGCCTACGACCGCATTCTTTGAGCATGTGGGCATTGATCTTTGGGTCCTTTTCCGTGGTCTTCTAACGGTAACCGATGGATAGTGGTATGTGTTGACCATTTCAGTCGATATTCAGGAACCACTGCATTACCCTCAACCACCGCTTACGAAGTATCCGTATTTCTTCTCCAATTTCTCATCCTGCGCCAGGCCCTCCTCGAGCTGTGATCAGCTGCCGTGGGCGCGAACTTACATCTGAGGTTATTGAAGAACTAATTCATCTCTGTGCCTGCAATTACCGTCATTCAACGTCGTATCACCTTCAAACGAATGGGCTGGTTGAACGCACCAACCGCATTCTTATGGCTATGTTGGCGTAGTATGTCGTTTCTGATCACACCAACTGGGATGACTTCCGTCATTTTATTGCATACACGTATAACACATGCACATCATGAGACGACTAGCGACATTCCATTTTACCTCCTTTATGCTCGAGTTGCCCTCAGCTGTCTCGCCACCATCCTTTTTTCTTCCTCCACAACAAGCCCTCTATCTCCGCCACAAGCTCGCCGCGTTGCCCGCCTACGCATACTGGACTCAGAGGAACGTTCGGAGGAGCATTATGACAACCGACGCCCACATGTTTGTTATGTGCCCGATGATTTAGCGTTGCTGTGAACGCCGCTGCGCAAGCGTGGTTGAGACCAGAAGCTGCTGTTTCATTATAGTGGTTGGTCGTTTGGTCGTTCTGGAGTGCCTGAGTGACATGAACTATATAATTTCACGCTACACTGAAAGTGGCCGATGCTGACGCAGAACCTGGCCAACTTCTTAGAAATGACCTTGGTATTTTTGGTGAATCGTAAATGCGGGCGAACCAGATTATATAGGCCGGAGAACGACCCGCGTGTGCGCGCTATTGGAAGCAAGCCATCTTCGTTTAGATGAAGGAACTGTGCGGTGCTGGATAAAATTATTTGGCACTAGCATTGCCTCGAAGTTTACACATAATGATTTTTCACAATATTTCGTCATTAAAAATACATTTTTTTGTGTTAGGTGGGAAGCTATACGGTAACTCGCGCCTCTCATTTACCATTGAATACGCGTTGCGCACAAACCGCAAGTTCTTCAATGTTCGAGCGCTTTTCGGAACGGGGTAGAGGGGCAGAGCGTCACGCTTGTCGCCATTTTTGGGCTCTCTTTAAGCGCCCTTCTCATTTCTGGAAATCTTGAGCATGACAACGTAAGAGCGCGTCGCGCTGTGAAAGGTAGCTCTTTATCACCCTTCGTCAGAAAGCCTATTCTAAAGCAATATTCTAGAAAGCCTTGATGGTGCTAGCTGGAAGCTTGACAGTTGTGTAGTGCGCCCGCTTCTGCACTCCACAAAAGATTGTATCCAATTTCGTAAATGGAATTGAGGCCACGTGTGCCTTGCTAATATCATCTCCTGCATTGTTTGCATTTTGATAACGTTCAACTCCGACGTTTCGCTAAGTATCATTGTCCTTCGTCTCCTTGTCAGCTACGCATGATCCGCCAAGTTGAAGGGCACTCGACACTGAGGTGCACTGGAAGAAAACAACGCACAACTTTTTCTGCATTCAACAATTCAATATAGGAAACCATAACCCTGTGTAAGCAACACGAATTCTTCTATAGAATTGGTCGCACTCAAAGAGAACGTGATAATCAATAGGTGTACACAATAAAAGTTAAAATGGCTTTATTAATGCCCCAATATCTGTTTTAGAATGCGCATAGGCGCATCACAACCTTCCGTACTTATTTCGCGAAAATCATTAAAAATACTATAATTACTTAAAGAGAATATTCCAGTTTTGTGCGTCAATTTATTGGCTCGTCTGGCGCACATTCTTCATGGCACTGCTGCGAAGAATTGAACCTGTTGTGTTTAGGCCAGTATCTAGCACCCACGCTGTATCTTGTACCTACGCACGTGCCTTCTTCAAGTAAGTAAGTGTAACCTTTGATGCCCGTTTTACGTCCGTTTTTTGGTGTCAGGCAAGGGGAAAATGCTGCAAAGTAAAATATATATATTATTAGATTATGATCGTCTTTAGGATGAGTTAAGGCAAGTGCAAGGATATACAAAATAAAAGGTAACGTACCAAGGGTTGAGGGTAGCCCTGAATCGCTATAGCCTACTCTCCAGGAAGAAAACGTGTCTTTTTGCAGACGAAAACAGCTCTAGTGGTCGAGATGCTTTCTAGGGACCAAGTCTTTCTATGCCACTTTATTCTCCTCTGTCAGTTAAAGGAAGAGCTTGGTTGCGGCCGCGTGCTGACTCTGGCGTAAACCGGTGGCATGTTTTATGGGTGGGGCGCGGACTGCTGTTGCCAAGAAAGTGTTATACTTCAGGGTGCTGCTGCAGGGTTTTCTATTCTGGCTTGTTGGATGGTTCATATAGAAGTTCGCAATGTGCTTCCCTTCGTAAAGGGAAGCACATTGCGTTCAGTGAAAGATGCGGTCAGCTTATGTGTGGTGGTCTACATCGGCGACTACAGGCGACTACAGAAAGTGTTATACTTCAGGGTGCTGCTGCAGGGTTTTCTTTTCTGGCCTGTTGGATGGCTCATTTAGAAGTTCGCAATGGGCTTCCTTTTGTAAAAGGAAGCACACTGCGTTCTGTGAAAGATGCTGTTAGCTTATGTGTGATGGTCTACATCGGCGACTACAGGAGGAAACATGCAATTGTGTCACTTTCTTGTTTCCCGTTTGATGTCGAACAATGACAGAAGCGGAGACACGTCATCCTCCGAAAAGAAGTTCGTGGTCTCTGATTTGAGTCCTAAACGCCAGTTTCTCTAAAATATTGCGGCACCATGGACATCGTTCGATACGATAAGATCGTAGTCCATGGAAAAGTTGCTTCTTCGAAAACCTGTCCAAGACAACCTTGTAGCTCTTGCAAAATTATCCGGAAGCTTCTGGCGGTAATTGAACAGGACGAAGCCACGCCTTAAGCTATCTCCAAAGTTAGCAATATTTGATTCTTTCTGAAATGGCGCCTAAGTTTCTTGAGAGCGATTGTCCATGCAAAATGCCCAGCTATCCCAAGCAATGCATAAAAGCTTATATGTTGTGACTGTAATTTTGCCTTTTGTATGAAATGGCGCCTAAGTTTCTTGAGAGCGATTGTCCATGCAAAATGCCCAGCTATCCCAAGCAATGCATAAAAGCTTATATGTTGTGACTGTAATTTTGCCTTTTGTATTATATTACCGCGGGCGGTTGTACTGTTTGTTTACGCTCAAAATTCGCCGGTATGCAGGTTGATCACTAGCAAAACGAGATGCAGCAAGATATACCTTGATCAATTTAAGTCATGCCCCACTGCTTGTATGACATTGTATGACATTGTATGACATTTTAACAGTTGCTTTTGGCATCTTGTCTCGTGGTGGCCTGCAAAGTTCGAATAGAGTGTGGCCGAGAGGGGTAGCATTTCTCTCTTTTAAGACCGCCAAGCACTTTCTAGCCCTCGGCACCACCGTGTGAACGCTTTGTTCGTGGGCACTTTTGAACTTCACCTTGCGTATCTGTTTGAGCAATTGGATTATTTCCATGCTTCTAAACCGGCGTCACCAGTATGTGAGAGCATGTGAGTAAAGCTTTCATTATATGTGAGGTCGGTGTTCGCATTATATTTTAAGCATGTGCAGCGCCGATGAAAGGGGGGGATGTGAAATTTGAGAAATTATTTTACATCGCTAAGGTAAAGGCTGCGGTACAGTTGTGTCAGGCTCACATAAGCACGCAGCAATTAAGTGCGGCGTTATATGGAAGGGGTCAGGAAAGTTAGTGACACCATCAAATAGCAATTTAATTTTAGCATTATTGAAACAGGGTCGAAAAAATGGTACAACTACACTCGATTATGCATAATAAGAAATAAAAACGTGTACATGAGTAATTTCTCGCTGCTGCCCAAGAGTCGCGAGCGAAACAGAATGCACTGTGCATTCAGTTTCGTACTCTCAATCGCTTATCTTCGTTTAAAAGTCCACTTTAATCCTAAGCCAGCTAGTGCGGTGCATGCTGCAAGATGAAGCGAGGTATCACTAAACCGGTCTTCAGGACAAACTGCGACCACACCAGCAAGCCTAGCGAGCAACGCAAGCACAGTGTGAGTCAATTGAGTGCTGTCTACGAAACTTGACTTTTGCGTTACTCGCTGAGTACTGCACGTTAATTTCTATTTTTTTTATAGCAATTTCTATTCAGGTTGATGAGCACTCCACATGGATCGACGACGTTTCATCTTCCCAATATAAGCATGAAAAATATCCTCGCATCAGCCAAATTAAACGGGTAGGAACCAGCTGGGGATCTGCCGGTGGCGCTTTCTTTATATGAGCTTTATGCGGACCCCAATCACAGACCTGCCGCTAATACAGGGCCTCGGCTTTAGTTACACGAAAGTACAATAGAAAAGCACAGACAAGAAAGTGAGAATTCCAGCTGCAGTGACAACTTACGCAGCTTGAATATTAGACCGAGCGCAGATCCTCGAGCGTCGGTGCCCGAACCAAATTTCACTGTGAGTTTTGTGGCCATTAAAAGAATTGAAGGGCTCTTCTAGCGGTCGCAGTCTATTCTCAATTCTTGTGCTATTTATTGTCAAGCTAATTAGCTTGAATAAAGTCGCGTTTAGATTAAGGCTTATTATGGTCATCATTCGATAAGCTTGAAAAACCACTTATTATTTATTCGTCCTTGACTTCAAAGCTAAAGTTATATGCTTGGTGTATACCACTTTTTGCACATATACCAGCTTTTTATATTCATTTGGTGCACACATTTTCGTTTGACTTGGTACGATTTTAGGGTTGCACGCATGTTATTAGATTTTATTGTTAAGATAAATTAATTGAATATTTTTACCTATATGTAAATTATTACTCATGTTTGCATCCGCTTTATATATAAAAACTAGTCACATCTCGATTTCAGAAATTTTGCTATTGGCTAGCTGGATAGCTGTACAACGCATACCTTAAAACTTAGTGCCCATGCATTTTGTTAACAATCATTACGTTTAAAGGCGCCGTCACTTGAAAAATTGGCTGCAGATATTTATATTGAATAGGTAAACATGAAGACGGCCTAGATAAAAACTGTAGTCACAAAGGCTTTTAGAAATTTGAGCGCCGCCAGCGCAAGCAAAGATGTTTGACACCCGACTTTGGCTTTGTGGCCCTTCTGTCCTGTATTCGTTAGCTGGAATGCTCTTCAAGAATAATAAAACCGGTTGCTTGTAAAAGATATTTCATGCTGTAGGATAAGAAAGCTCACAATTCGTCTAAAATATAGCGGCAATTAGTTTTAAAAAGCTCCTCTCACTGTATACTCTCTATTGATAACGGAGAAGCGACAAGTTGATGCAATGTTACCAGCACACCGACTTTTAATGGTGGCTGCTGGCTGTCAATAGACCTATTATGTTGCTTCTTTACTAGCAAACTCAATGTTATATGTGCATTGTAACCAAGAAAGCATTTTGGTTTGTCGATCAGAGGTCCTTAGTATCCGATACTGCGCTGAATTATCTGAATAATTCGGTCCTGCAAGCAAAATAAAACAAGAGTAAATACCCGCGAAAGTACTAATCAGCAGTAATAATCCAGAGCCCATGAAGTCTTCCCAATTCTCTACATCTGGCAGGTAAAAGAAATGACTAATTTAAACAGTGGTAGAAAGCAAACCAAGATACATTGTTACATTGTTGGGCGAGTTGGTAAACATCCATTATTAATTCATAAGCAGTGCGAACCAGAAGACACAGAACAAGATACAAGGAAGCCACAGTACTCAGCGCTTGTACTGTGGCTTCCTTGTATCTTGTCCTGTGTCTTCTAGTTCGCGCTGTAGAAAGGAAACAATATCTCGCTAAACTACTTAATTAGAGATTGTAATAAAAGAGGGTGACTTAACTAGTGTCAATATTTTATAAGCTACTCGCATCTAGATAATAAAATACTCATACCCGTCGCAGCATCAATTGAGAAGCCAGGTGCGAGGAGGTAAAAGGTTTTTCTTTGCAGTGTTTCTCCGGACACTGGGTAGCGCTTTTTTTTTTTTTCATACGACTGTTATAGTGACGGCTATAGCTTCGAAAAGCTATTCTCGTAGAAAGCATGTTAAAACAAATATTAGTCAATTCATCCCTTGCATTTGTTGATGGAGGACTACGAAACCATCACGCTATGCGGCCCTCTACCCTTTGTCTAGTTTCGTACCGTGATGTCCCGAAAAAAATAATGGTGACCAATTCATTTAATAAAATATGCCCGCTTTCTCTTGAGAGTGACGACGGAATTGGTGGGCTGATAGTATTTTGGTCCTTGTTGGTAAATATCATCGTAGCATGTCAGAGCTTACAGTTTTGTCAACAATCACTTGTTGTAATGGAAGTCATTTTATGCAACTTTCATGTATATTGAACTCTTACGGGCTCTGTTATTTTCGACGAAGAATGCATTAACATATGATATGAGACGACTAAAAACAAATTCTTCATTGCCTCGTTTCAGAGCCCGTAGTTGGCTAAATGCACAAATCGCTCCAATACTGATGTTTGTCAGAAGAACAGAAAGCAATAATGAAAGTAAAAAAAATGCAAACGAACTCACGCATGCATTTCTTCATACAGTCCTTTCGCTCTGAGAAATTGTTTCCGTTTGTGTTTCCGCAGGTTACAGGTATGAACGATACGCACTTGTCCTTTTCTTGGTCGTAATAGTACCGTATTTCGTATCCCGGACGTCCGCAGTGCTGCCCATTTTTATTTTTTTGCAGGTGACATATTGTTTCAAAACCTAAATATATTTTGCAGCGATTAGCATTGCCTTTCACTTTAGCGTAACAAAATCAAGACCAGGAAGAAAAACGTGCAATACGCAACCAGATATATCAGTACTGGTTGCGATGACCGGCTAAAATGTTTTTTTCCTTGAGCTTAGATAAAAGATTTAAATAGACGCTACGGCAATTTTTCATTTCTCCCCCAAAAAAGCAATTGATATTATAGTAATGTCCGGTGGGTGCTGACAGAAGGTCGAAAGACAGCATGCTTTTTAACATTCTTAAACTGAGAAATGCGGCGATGATCGTTCAGACCAAACTACACCCAAAAACAAGCTTTCAAATACATACACAAAAACAGAAGGACCAATGTTTGAGACAAAACTTCCTTCCTTAAAATGTATGGCATCATCGTGTTAACGGCTTCTGTCTGCGGCTCCTTGAGCAGATACTCTGTCTCGTAATGCAACTTGCTACTCGCCTAATGATGCAATCAATTTCTGTTTGGCGTAAATTGTTTCACACGCCTATTACGAAACATTTGCGAGCTGTCACGTTACGTGAAAGACCACCTCCAACAGCAGTGAAGCAACGGTTTATCCAAGTGGTGTGAATATACCTGCGTGGCTTATAGGTAGCTCGTCAGACGAAGGAGCAAAGAGTTCTGGCGGTAAAAATTGAATCGTACATTTTCAACTAGTGTAGCTACCCTAGTGGGAAAGTGCTCTCAGCTGGGCTACGTAATCGGGCCTCGTGCTGTCACAAGACTCGTCGATTGCTGGCTATGCCGACTGCCACCTGTCGGAGGCACACTTAAGGTTCTTCTCTTCCTACGCATAAAATTCTAGCGCCGAGTTCGACGCCACCCTATTCTCTAGAGAACAAGGTTGTTACCCTGCTCTCGGTAAAGTGGTCAAAACAATCAAAACGAGTGATGTTTGGTTTGGTTTGGTATAGGGGATTTAGCATCACAAAGCGACTGAGGCTATGAACTGGCTGGCCGGCCAGCCCTTAGTGAGGCTCCGGAAATTGCGACCACCTGGTGTTCCTTAACGTGCACTGGCATCGCGCAGCCCACGAGTGGCTTACTTTCGCTTTCATCGAAAAGCAGCCGGCTCGGCCTGGATTCAATCCCGCATTCTTGGACAAAGCAGTCGAGCGTTTTAATTGCTGCGCTATCACTGCGTGGTGTGTGCGTAAGTGAGGTACCGAGGATTAGGCAAAGCCTACACTTTAA
>JAJIZL010024558.1:367379-386861 GCA_023969395.1 Amblyomma maculatum | reverse complement strand
GCTGGAATGCCATCAGGTCCAGGAGACAAAGATGGTCTCAGACGCTTAAGACTCTCAGTTATCAACTCCTCGTCAAAGAGAATGGAATTAGATAGTGCACCAGATGGGAGGCAAACGGAATCACAATGTGGATTTTTGTAAACGGAGGAAAAATGTTGGGCAAAACTGTCGGCAACATCCCGAATTTCCGACCCCTGAGAGTCAATTAAGCTGATACTCAAATCTGATTTAATGGAACGCTTGCGAACGTAACGTCAGAACTGACTAGGACGATTTGAGGCACTCCTCTCTAAAGACTCAAGATAGGAGTCGTAGTCCCGCTTGTATAAGCGTTTGCAAAGAGAACGCGCACGGCGAAACTCATCTGCCCAATTGTGAAACCCAGGGCGTTTCGCTTTACGATGGGCCCGTTCATTGAGTTTTAACGCCGTTATTAGTTCCCTTGAAAACCAGGAAGGGAACTTCCTACGCATAGGAGTATGCAAAGGTATGCACCGACGCATACCATCAAGAACTATTTCTGTAAAGCGACTGACTTGTCCATCTGAATCATTAATGTCATTTAAAAGGGACTAGTCGACGGAAGAGAAGGAATTGAAAAAGCCGGCATAATCACCAAGTGCATACGCGAAACGGGGCGAATTCCTCACCCGATCTGAATTAGTAGAAGGTGAGACAGAGAATATTGAGGGACGCGATTAAATCCCTTGCATATTTACTGGAGCGCGACGCATGGTGACGGGAGCACGCCGGGAACTATGCGTCGACTCCTTTATTCTATTCTACGTGTGAGTCCGCGCAGCCTGCGACAGCGCATGTTTTAAGTTTAGGAGGCACAGCCCTGTTGATGGCGACAGCACCGCTATAGTATTTTCCCTCCAGTTCGAAAGGTTACAACTAGGCAACAAAGGCACATTCCTAGAGCTTGGTTAAAACGGGGTCTATATCTGTGTTGGGGGTCTTTAGCATGAGGCGGTAGCTTATGATTACGCTGTGTGCATGGCAGAAAACGTCAGCAGAAATGAATTGGATAGGTATTGTGCGAGTAAAAAATTTACTGTAGAGGAAGGAGGATCACATGAACGTATATACTAACCCTGTCACGTCTAACGGCTTAAATTGAAGGTTAATTGTCCAGCTGAGTGTTTACGCCTTAGAGTTAAGACCTCCGTGTCTTGAAAACCTCGCTTTATGGTAGTGAGCGAAACATTACGGGCATGCCTATGGCAAGTGGTAGCTGCAAGTGACACAGCCGGCCACCAGAGGCACCTTTAAGGGCTAGAAGCTGCCCGGATGCCCCCTGCGCCCAGGCTGAATACAGACAGACAGAGACACATGAATCCAGAGAGAAGCATATTTGCTTCATTGCCTATCATGAATATACTACGAACGCAGCGCTAATGTACCTCTTCTTTATTCAGAGAGGAATTGTAATTTCGCTGTCATTACATGTTTATTCCACAACTTAGTCTGCCCTTGCGGGGTACAACAAACAACTAGCGCATAATCATAAATGGCTGAAATGTTGAAAACGAGCATTTCAATGAAAACTTGAAAACACTTTGTGCGTTAATGCACGGCACCGCGTTTGCAATGATTTTGCAAGCCTCGCTGATGCAAGAGCGTGGGCCGCAAAACACGAAATTCAACTGCTTTATTGACTTTATTGCTTCTGGAAGCAAAAACACTATACACTATACACTATACACTTGCCGCTTCCTTATTTTAGCTTTTTTGTTTTCTTTTTCTATCCGCTGTGAAATGACAAATCCTGGCTGGCAATCGCGCTGCAGACCCATGCTGGGGAGCCAGAGAGTGAGCTTACAGAACGACTCGCCAATAGTGTGGCCGGCGTCTGCTTCGTATAGCCATTCTTCTTTCTCTACAACTCTACAATTTGTGCGCTGGCAAGGCAGAATATGCAGTTTCCAAAATTCTGAGGGAAGGTGGAAGCGCATGTACATACAAGAACCGAATGAGCTAGTCATAGTAGTGAGAAAGCAAGAACAAAATGATCTTGTGTGAATTAGCTCTGCTTACCATACCCCTTTTTACAAAACGTTATAATTCGGTATCGTTTTATAACAAATCGTGAAATGCACAGGGGACCACTCGTTTTCTGAAAGCACAAAATGAGTGCAATCACTCCAGAATCGGCTTGAAGCAGATGTGAACGCACGATTTCTGACTGGTCATGAACGCTGCCAATACATACAGTAATATCTGCTCTTTCTACAACTGTCTGGTATTAACCTGCAAGGGTGGGCAGGCTCAGCGAATAAAACATCCAATTACATTCGATGAAAGCACGAGTCAGTACAGGATGCAAGTCTTCATGAAGGTCAAGTCGTCAAAAGAACGATGCGATACAACTGTCAGCGAGTTAATAGGCTCTACATATTATTATGGTGGCAAAGATAGACGGTGCTTAATGGCTATGCCTTGATTATATACCTTCAAACAATGTAAGAAGAGAGACGTTTGTCACCGTCACTCAGTTTATGCCTTGCCTATACAAAACTTTAGGTGGAGAAACGTGACCGCTGGAAAATCGCCTTTAATACTCCAGGTAGTTTGTACGAATAAAGGTTCTTTCATTGTACGTGATCTATTCTCCTTCAGTCTTCCTCGCGCTATAGCGTGTTCGAGGACAGCATTTATAAACACTTCATAGATAATATGAATATTTTGTGCGCTATCCTTCTAGATTTTCATAAGGAGCCTGGCAGTGATTCTTAGCTTAAAGAAATATTTATGTAATTTTAGTTATACAGCAATGATATTTGTTGCACATGTTTATAGAGAAAGGAATGCTGAGAAAAAAACGCCCTTCTCACTCAAAACATATATGTTAAGAATTCATGAAACTTAGCTCGAACACTCTCTATAGAGAGGTTGTATATATTTGAAG
Organism: Amblyomma maculatum; assembly: GCA_023969395.1. Taxonomy (NCBI): domain Eukaryota; kingdom Metazoa; phylum Arthropoda; class Arachnida; order Ixodida; family Ixodidae; genus Amblyomma; species Amblyomma maculatum. The sequence continues at coordinate 383,950 of JAJIZL010024558.1, read as the reverse complement.
AGTGTTTTTATAGCCTTATCTATAACGTGTGTATAACCTCTTCTGGCATTGCCTTTGGAAAATATTTTGTAGACGTTTGTGTCCCTGATGCCTATGCTTGTCCTGAATCACAAGCTATTACCTAATCAAATACTTACAGCCAAACCACAGTAGGCTAATAGGTACGTTAATACTTTGTGATTGACGAGCAGTTTCTTAGGGATAAATAAAAGCCCACCGGCCTTCTAATGACTGTTACGCTGAATGTCGTGAACCATTAGAGAGGAAGCATGGTCAGTTTTTCTAGCCGTACCTTCAAAATCTACTGTTACCTTATCGTTAACTGCTGGCTTTCGTTTTTTTTTTTATTTTGGTCTGAATCTTTCTTTTCTTTTCCTAAATTTTGGCAGTGCGCATAACGACACACAGCAGAAGCACTGCAGTTTCTCTCATTACCCTCGTGATGCCTGCTACTGTATCTCTCTTTCTATGAGTCTTCAGTGGCATTAAATACTTTATCCATATTCTGAACGCCATTTTCTTCCTTCTGACATTTTCCGACACCATTTTATAGTACTCTTATTTGTTGTATTTCAATGCACTGGCGTGCTTTTATTTGTTTTCCCTCTGAGTGGAATTTCTGCTGTCTCTCGGTGATGCGCTCTGCTAAGACGTTGTATTTCCTGCTGGTCGGGCTCGCCGCATACCCAGGCATATTTTAGGTCCCTCTGTAAACTCCTGCTTTCACAAGGCCGACTCATGAGAACCGCACAACGTCTTCTAAGTGTCGAGGCCAACGGAGTCCTGAACAGAGGACTGCTGGCCACTGCTCTTTCCTAACGCGCTACACCCAATCCCTAATTTTCCCAAATAAAATGTATCGGTCAATCAATTGGATGCTCTGCACAATAACGCCAACGAAAGCTGCATCCGGGGATCCCATGCCGCTATAGTATCTTCACTCATCTCCTAAGTTTACTCTCCGCTCAAAATCCAGTTAAAACAGTGCCAACCTCCCCATTGATACCAGGCAACAACTGTAATCTACAGGTTTCCGTTCGCGGGCTAAAACCTAGTTTCTCAAAGGAAGCCATCTTCTCGTTTCTAGCAGTGGCAGCCATGCTCTGATCTTCTCTTTTCACTACAAGTAGAGAGGCTGCATTTTTCTGTTTCCATGTGCCACCCATAAGAGATGGATCTCGGACGATTCACAGAACAGAACAAAGGGTGCCTTGTCACCATATGGTAGTCGTTATGAAATGCAATAAATTATTGCACTCTCTGCAATGAAAACAAAAACAAAATTAACGTTGCTGGCTCACCTTCACTCCGGGAATTATCCGCCATTGCTATCATCATTCTGTCTCCTTTTGGTACTAATCCTGCAGCACCAAATAGTTTTAAGTGCAATGCGGTTTCTTTGAAGCGAACTGTTTATTAGACGCCAGAATACAAAATGGGAGTATTTTTCAGGGGTAAAACGTAACGTTAAACCAAACTGATCAGCCCGTATGCACAATGTATTCTAGTGAGTTGGAAAAGGGTGAACATGCTGCGATATCAGCAATAAACTCATTGCTCCAAATCGCACCTTAGGCATGAGGAAGCAAATATTCGAAGAGAAAAATCACTATTTTTAAATTAGGTTTCTCATTGTGTTGCTGCCTGCTACCGACTTCACTTATATAATAAATTAGTCTTCAAGGACAGGAAAATAGTCTTCAAGGCCTAGAAACCAACCAACCAACTAAAGTCGGCTCGCGCGCTGTGTTCGGAACTCTGACTGCTCCTACAGCTTAGCTCTGCCGTTCACGTCTTGCCCTGTTGTCCGCGACAATATGGAGGAAGGGTGTGGCGTAACTTATGCAGCTGGCGATTTAAGCCTGCATCATCTTTAGAAGGCTGCGTTCTTTGAGGCCGTGGCCTCTGAGCACAACTCTCCTAAAATGCCCGTTACCTTCGCCACGTAATTTTCCAGTTTCCTTATGGTGTTTGTATTTTGGCCATTGGTTGGAACAAACATACACGATATTCTGATTTCATCGACTCGAGGGACAAGATAATCTTCGACTTTGATTTTTATGCCTGCCTCTTCCTTTTCGTGCTTTTTTCGTTTTAATGATAAATCGCCTGGTGACGTCCTAACCTGTTGTGACGGTACATCGAGCGGCCCTTGTCGAACACAACCAGCGTAAAATTTCGAGGTGGCTGCTACTGGCCCTACGGGGCTGGGACTGCTAGGTCACCACCGCTTGCGGCGGGGGCTAGCCTACCACCGAAACTTTATCCCTTGTAGTTTTCATTCTCGTGAATATAGGTAATAAGTAGCACCTTACTTCGACAGGATTAAGTGGCACACGAGGACACGCTGTGCGTGCATCAATTTCCCCTCTTTCTGGAGACCTTCAAGGGTCTCCTTAAGGATTTGTTTAAATGTTTTGGAGGTGTTATGTTTTCGTATTTAAAAAAAAATGTTTTGACGTACAGCTGTCTCACGGCTTTAGCTACATATAGTTACTGTGACTAATAATAGGGATCGCTCTCTCTTTATCATTTGTTTCATGATTATATCACGGCGCCTGTACAGATCCTCTAAAGCTTTACTTTCCCTATGAGAGAGGTTAATGTGAAATTCTGTCCGATGTTTATAGGCGTCGAGCACGTCCTGTTGTACTGTTGCAATGCACATATGTCAAGATGTTTATCATGTGCAGGAGATGGAGACCAATGCGAAATACTGGGTAAGGCAGTGAATGCTTCTTCTTGGCGCGGGCGGTCGTGAAAATATTCCCATTATCTCTTGTTGCGGGCAAAGTTGTTCAAATCCTAGATCAATTGAAATTAATTATACCCTTCGGTTGCAGGACAAACAACTACGGCCTCTGGAGCGAACGCTCCTTTCGGCATAGCTGAGTGCGCAGCAATAAATATTTACTATTGAATTATTAGGATACGGGCAATGATTCGCGGTCCTTGTCAGAAGAAATTGAAGCATGAATTCCGAAAGAGGGGGGACACGGATTCCATCACGCACAAACGTTTGTGTTTTTACTTCGAACTGTGTGGCATTCTTCTGTAACTGATAATATGATAAAGAATTCACCTCGTCTTGACTAAGTATGTGGAATAAGCTTCTTTCCTTGTTTAAAAAGGCATTAGCGCTGTATTTATATCGGTTTAAAGCGATGCGAATTATTGCCGAAGATTTCGGACGATGTTACGTCCAATTTCTTCCGGCCTTCCCCTGACTCTTGCGGCGCGGCGGGTTTAAGTTAAGGGAGAGTACCCTAGGTATGACAGAGGCATTGTTACAACGGCTCAAGGCGGATGCATGCACTTCATAGCGGACACGTTTATCGGGTAGTTTTGTAGCGAAAATAAAGTTCTTAGACAGAGTTGTGGGTAGTCCCGGAGAGTCAATCCTGGCTGCCGTTGAGAGCGCTTTAGGTGGACTTCTTACTAAGAGGGTAGCGGCGGGGTGTACCCTTCGTTCGTATCACTGTTGGAGAAATCGGCGACAGTGCCTTCAGAGGGGGAAAGTCCTTTTCAGTCAAGGCGGGAGGCGTGGAGGAAAGTGTCTTGTTCCGTCGTCCTGTTTTTGGTGGCTGGGAAGATGAGCGCAGTGGGCTCTTTGACCAGTCTTCGCTTTGCAGCTCCGATGACACCAGGTCGTTTAAAGATGTTTGTCACGAAATCGGCGCACATTTTTACTAAGCCGGCGCGGCGCGAGGCCCACGCGTCGCCGCATCAAAACCTCCACAAGGTTCTAGAAAAACCTCCTTCCCCGCGCGAGAGCGCGCGTAGCTTTGTACGCGTCGCCGTCACTCTCTTTCTCATCACCCGGCGATGATGGTGATTCATCAGTCCAGTAAATGCCAGACCTCTCCAGAAAATTCTATGGTACCTAGCCAATGACGACGCGCGGCTCGACGGGAGGAAAAGGGAGCGCTCTAACCAGCGAAGTTAAGTGTGTGTGTGCGCTAGCCTTGGCGCGCCTTAACAGACAGACGCGGCGCGCCCTATTTATGAAGGCCCTGCCGCTTGTGTAGTCAGTCAGTCATTAGTTGCGGCGTGTTCGCAAGTGCGACAACTGGACTCCCGGGGATCACCTGTTGCTGGCAAGCCCCCGGACCTGCGAAGAAGCGGCGCTCGTCTTGCATGGCGGCAACATCTGACTTTCGAGGTGTCGGACTGCAACAGTGCCCGGTGAACAAATTGGTGTTTGTTTATGTGGCTCTCTCGTGTTTGATCTGTGTTGTAAAGCCTCTATGTTATTGAATACCTCTGTAGTTGCATGCTTAGCATTTGTATTTCTCTGAACCTCTCGTCTGTGCAATTTTAGTGTTCTTGTGTGTTCCTCTGTATCATCTCTTGCTGTGTATAAAGTGTTTTGTTTGTTACTTCTGACTCCGCTCCTTACTCTTGCTTGAACCGGCGAAAGCTGGACACCAAACGGCCACCCCCTTCTGTCACTACAAGGTAGTTTAATTCCGTCTGAGCTTGCCACGCAAATCGAGGGCATCTCCTTTGCGACCGGAACAGCTGCCCCACTCACTCTATGGGCGTCTGGGAATGTGCGCACAGTTAAGGGCGCATCGTTAATAATCCTCATAATTATAACGGGTGACAATGTTAGGGCACCGTCTCTCCGGAAGCACATCTGCTGGATATGGCTGGCCATGAGTGCGATCCCTTCAAAGTTAGGATGGAGGCCATCGGCAGCTAACACATATGGTGCAAGGAACCGTTCGAGGGCATAGTTCACATAGAACACAGTTTTTGAACGTCGGAAATTTTAGCAGGCGTTTGTCGAGGCGGAATGCTTCATGATTGCAACGACGGATGAATCCGCTGTTTTGGTTGCCGAGCCAGTGGTTGTAACTTCTTGGCAGTATCAGAGTTACGTATTTACGTAACTCCGACACTAGAGAACTTACGTAACTGCTGTTATTTCCTCTCGAGTTACTATATATAAGCTTCGCCTAATAGTAACACTACTTTCCTCAAGCAGGGACCTGTATTTCTCGACGGCAGCCATGGCGTTAGTGTTAACCAGGTCATTGGTACCGATGTGCAGAATGATTATTTTTGCAGTAGTGGGCACTAGATGTAGCAAGGACTAGACGTCATCAATACCAGCTGCAGGCTGGCTACCAAAAGCTGCCATACCTTTTGAGATGGGGAGGGAGGGGGGGATAGTTGTGGAGGTGCTTGATCTGGGAGTCACGAATGATTATGGTCGAAGTGATGGTCATTTGGTACAACATGACTAGGATGATTTTATTAACGTTTTGATGGGCACCAGTCTTCATAAGAACGGTAAAAAATATTTTCAAGCATGTATTTAGAAGGTTAGTGAAAGGATGAGTCCCTTTTTTTAATGGCGAGTACACACTGTGACAGTAGAAGAAAAAACAAGAAAAAAAACAAGATAAAACTAAAGCAAAGCAACACACATACTGAGAGCAAAATACACTAGCACGTGCTCGTCCGTCACATGATGAACCACGAGTTGAGTGTTCGTTCTTTGGACATCGACGGAGCGAACCACTAGTCTGTATATGCGCACAACCTCCCTTTCGATGAGGTCTCTGACACCTCACAAGCATGGTCGCAGCACCCGGAGGAATCCAGGTGCGAACGGAAAGGCGGGTGGGCTTCTATAACATATATATGTTATATTGTGAGGTGTGTGTGTCTGTGTGTGTGTGTGTGTGTGCGTGCGTGTGTGTGTGTGCGTGTGTGCGTGCGTGCGTGCTTGTGTTCCCCTAGTGATGGCGGCTTTTTACATGCATTGACATCGTACAGTACAAAGGGCCTTGCTATTGGCTTCCATCGAAAAGCAACCGCTGCAGCCCGGGTATAACGCACTTACTTGGAAACAGCGCTTAAGCCACCTAAACACTCAGATATCACGGTGAGGTCCCGCCCTGCAATTGTGACCTTTCATTTGCACAACAGGTGCTGCATTCTGAGGCCATGTGTATATATCGATATAAGAATAAAATAATTTACGTAACAGAAGCAGCATTACTGTTCACGAGAAGCTTGCATTGATCGTTGTGGAGCATTATTTAACAAATCCTAGATCGAAAATCAAAGGCTTCTTATTCAATCGCACTAATTGCACAAAGTAACGAAAACCTTTTACCTCGGCCAGCTGAAACCACTGCCATACTTGCTTTCTAGGCGGGCAAACAATTCAATGTGATCATTTCGTCTCCTGATAAATTTCGTCACTAAATTGTCTATAAGTTTACAATATTTCCCACATTAGCGGAAATTTACTTGTGAAGTATGGCGCCTGAATTCGACTTACCGTTAGAGCACCACAAAAGTATCATCGATAGGAAGTTCATATTTAGCTTTACGGCAAAGTTACACGTACACTGATTTATATAGACCTAAAAAGATCGTGGCATTAAAACCATGAACTTTCAAAATAGGAAGGGCAGAACTGAGACTCTTCTTTAAAGATGTTCGACAAGAAGTGGCGGTTGTCTTGCTTTTTTCCGTTGGAGGTGTACTGTCATTATACCATATCCAATGCAAGAAATGTGAAAAACAATTATGCGCATTAGTTGTCATGAAAACAAAGATGTAAGCATGTAAAAAAATATTAAACTAGAACTTGATATTTTCCGCGAGAAGGTAGCTATAAGGCATATCATGTTCTTTTTTCTTATGGGGTCAAAGAGGGAAGGATCAAGTAACAAACGACACTGAAGCCAGTCTGGAGAACACGCGTATTAACGTCTAAGGCACCTTTTCAATTTCCCTTAAGTGACAGGGCAAGCTAATGCCTCTGTAAAAGTTAGCGATTTTCCTTCAATGATATACGCCATGCATCCTCCAAATATTTTCCCGGCTGACAGAGCATTAGTTCTAGTCATTTGCCCTTATTATCTGGGTTCGTTTCTTAAACGCCGCTACATTGGCTCCCGATTAAACATTCCTAGACCGCCTAGAGTGCTTATAAAACGTTCTTCATGCATACGAAACTGTTTTAACGCACAGTAACGCTGTTACTTTGAGGCGAAAAAACTTGCATCCATCAGCCAAAGCCCACGTGACAAAACATTTATTGTTTTAAAAAATAGCTAAATTTGCACAAACTAATACGCGCCTCCTATGTCCAGAGACATTCTGATCAAAGCCAACTGGTGCACCAGTCAATTTAAAATTAGCGAAGCCCGTTTTGTTGTCGTAGCAGTGAAGGGTACGGAAGAATGTCGCATTATTTCTTTTCAGTTCGGTCCTTTATTTAATATGCGTAAAAGGCCTGCAGCTGAATTCGAATCCTCCCTGATTCTTCTCAGGAAGCAGGCGGGACTCGATCTCAACGGCAGCATTTTGATTTCGCACAGTTAATATAACAGTTATAGGCATTGAATATTTGAAGCACTGAATGGTGAATTTTGCGGTTAAGGCTATTTTTTACATATAGCGGTTCGGAAGTCTGAAATCAAATAACAACATTGTAATACAATTGAAATGTATAGTTACAATTCTGTAATTAGAACCATGAGAAGTTCAAGTACACATATTGCACTTTTAATAAAAATATATTCATTAGAAAATTTTCGAGTTTCGGTAATCAAAGCAGTCTGTTATTAAAATTGTTACCAAGTCATGCAAGCCTGGTTGGCCCAGTTTAAGCCAGATTACTCGCTTTCCGAAATAATAGCTTTGGTGTATCTACAAAATATCTGTTTTGTAATGTGTGCCTGAAGAAAAAGACAAGAAAATAGTATAAATAAGCCCAAAAATAGGAACACTAGACCACGGAAAAAAGAAACTATACTAACCCTTGAAACATGAGGACAATAATAATGCTATATTACCTACAATAACGAGCACCAAATGAAGTGCTAATTTTTGAAAACTACCTTGATCCAGTCTGTGAAAGGTTAAGGAAACTATTTTCCACAGCAACATGCGCAATATTGTTGCCACATCAGAATCCAATATTAAAACTTGTTACGACGCCGACCTTTGTATTGCCAAAGGTCAGTGAGCAGTTAACTTATTTTAATCTTCTCTTTTATTATAGTCTGTTCATCTTACTCCTGTTAGCAGGAGAACAAGCTCCGTCGAGGCATGGCCTTCTATGAAGAAAAGAATCCCACACTTCGTTTCCATTTTGTTACAAAAGAGGTGCGTTTTTCAATTTAAAAATTCTGCATTGAGCCCTTTTCAGAGTATAGCACGGCTGTTAGATCCGACTGACGATTCCAGCATGACAGAAGCATAATGAACAAATAGTTCAAGTTCAGCATCGCTTTAAATAAGCATAATATAGGTCAAGAAATTATTATATTGAACATTTAAAGAAAGAATGTGGAAAGCCGTTATCGTTTAGATGTGCGAAGAGTGGCTTGAGCCACGCCACCTGTTTCAGCATAAAACGCGGTTGCGCCAAAGGAAGACAGATACATAATATATAGAATAAAAACGCGTACTTTGTATTACGACCGAGGAACTAAAACATTAACTAAGACCAAAAAGATGGTCTTGTCTACGACACGAGTGTGGACAGGATGTTTGGATTTTTTTTTGGTACTTAGCCGAAAAAATAGAGGGTCTCTTAGATATCTCTTATTAGGAGAATGGCGCAAGGCTACCCTTCCTCTCCTATCATTTGCTTCTCATCGTTTGCCTCAAATCAGCAGTCGTTGCAGTGCTACATATATTGGATTGCTAAACTTATTTCGTCGCTCAAGCAGGTATCAGGAGAGACGTACTAGATGGCCGCTAGTCCATGGCTGGCGGCGACCTCATTAGCTTGCTTGATGGCCCGAAGTTGGATCTTCGGGTCGGACCTGACCAGCACGGCTTCCCGCCGCTCGGTAGAAAGGAGCTGTATTAATTCCACCGTAGGCGGATCAGTTTCGCAGTTCCAGGGAATGGGGTCGCCGCATATATTGCAGTTCGGGTTGTACTGGCCTGGGTTCATGAGGGCAGCACCGCCAAAATTTTGGAGGGAGCGTGCTTGTAGTCGGCGCCAGGTACCTTTCTGTGCCTTCGTTAAGTTGTGGGGAGGGGGATATGTGCACCCTTCCATTCGGAAGTGATGGGCGACAACATGAAAAGAAATTGACCCGTCCTTCCAATAAATCGGGTCGGAGAGCGCGATCACTGTCCGGTTGAAGAAACCTGGGGTTTGCGTGTGAGCCGCCTACTTCTCCAGATTAGGCTAATGGGCCTGGACGCAGATTAGTTCTATTTCTCTAATTGGAGCAGGGTTGTTTTGGAGGATGCGGAGAGAGGTAGGTTTGGTGCGGCCCCTTGCGAAATTGCAAATGGCTGTTTTAGAATCACTAAATATATATAATCCATTATTTAACAGCGCGAAAAAAAACAGGACGTTAACACGCACAACAATACGAGCTCTGACTTTAAACTGAAGAAGGATGGCCCAACTCGTCCAGCTTTCTGTTCTTCTTACTGAATATAATATCAGCGGAAGCGTTTTTTATAGCTAAGGCGATGGCCGCTTCCTCTGCCGCCTCGGAGGAGGTCGGTTGCCATCGATGTGGCCGCCAACGAAGAACCATTCCCATTCACTGCCACCAGTGCGAAAGCTTGTCTCTGGGTTTGCCGATATTTCAGCGCATCTACGTACGCTGCATTGGCGTTTCGGCCGTACTTGGCATGTAGGGAGCCAGCCCTCGCCATTTGTCGGCCTTCTTGGGGCGCGATATGCATATGTTTGGGTAAGGGTTTGAGGAATAGAGCTGTCCTAATGTGTGTAGGTAAATGTGTTTTCGCGTTCCTGTCTGGAAGTTGCTCGCACATGTGTAATCTATATACGATTACCCTTTCCGCGTTTGTGCGAGTGCGTCATCCCAGCTGTGAGGCAAGGTGCGCCTCGCACAGCTCCGAGAGCGTGTTGTGAACCCCAAGGGCCAGAAACCTTTCCGTAGACGTACTGTACCAATATAATTGGTTTACAGTAAAGCAAAGGCGCAGTATCTTTCGCACTTTCTCCGACAAGAGTAGCTGAGACGGTAGGCCTTCGCTGCTGTCGCGTGGCGCTGCTTGGCGCGCGTTCAAGTGTGAGTTTGCAGACTGCAGGCACGCTAAAAAACACACCTCGCGGAGTATGACAGATCTCACGCACAGTTGTCGCGCACAACTCTCGCGCTCGGGATTTCGTTGCATGAGCCTAGCTTGCCTAGCCTACCTATTTATGGCCGTTGCATCAGCCTAGAAAGGCTCATTCGATTCTAGCAGCGATTCTAGCAGCGGATGAAGCCATAATGTCTTTACTAGGAGTGCGAACAAAGCAGTTAATTCCTTCGACAATTTGAAAAATTCACTGGTATCTCATATACTCCTTTTTGTGTCATAGTGTTACTGCAGAAAGGAGAACAGCCTTACAGTGACATATTGGATGATTTTTCAGTCTCATTCAATGATTTGAATGATCTTTGTCTTCTGCTCTGTGGTTCCAAACGTTCATTTTGTGTGGCTATTAGGTAGAGCTAGACAAATACGTCGTGACAAAAGTGGAACACATCGACCAAGAGAATGACGATGAAAAAATGTTTCGGCTCCCACACGGGAGCCTTGTTCACAATCTACAAGGCTTCTTTGTGAACACGCTACCCATTACAAAGCCGAAACGCTTTCCGTCGTCATTATTTTGGTCGGTGCCTTTCACTTTCGTCATGCGCAATCCCGATCAGATGAGAGTTTGTCAGGCCCTTAACTTCAAGTTGAAACCCTTCAAGTAATTTTCCACCTGTACAATATGTCACCAGCGGAGTTTTTCGTGCCGACTTCATAACCTGCAGCCTGACTGCCCGATATCAGCAAACGTTCTTGGACGGCCTAGACTCGCGTGGCTAATCTGGAGTTGAATTTGTAAACTTTGAACTGCAAAATAGGTTTCACACGAAAAAAAGAGCACAAGTAAGAGTAAGCGTGGATAGCAACCGACAAACAGCATAAAAAAATGTAGCCTTTACATTTGGTCACATGTTTGACGCAAGGTGAAATGCGATAATCCTGAAACGGTACAAGAGAACTGACTGGAATATATCAAGCAAATTTTAACCTATACATAATACGAGTTCAACGAACCACGGCAAGGAAAACAGAAGAATGAGAGGAGACTTTATTCCGACTTGACCGACTAAGAGAAAAAGCTATGGCGGAATTTCCGGACTACAGCCTGTGGATTATGCACGTATAAAATCTTAAATTTTACGTAATGGATACTGTCAATGTGTGCGCACAATACAGCATTTTAATTTTTTATATATTTTGTCAGAGCCGGAGACGCTTACAGGTGACCATAAAAAAGGTAAGCTTGTCCCAAATGGGCTCCTCCGACGTGGTAATACCGTGCTAAATAAAAATTACAGGATTGCACCTAGCTTCGCCTAAAACCTTAATGGCGAGGCCTTTTCTCCTTTTTTTTGTTCCTCTTGGGTCTACCAGGTCACTTCTTCCTCTGCCTTGTGCGTTTGTGTAATCGTAATAATTACATTACTTCCGTCTTTCGGCTTCGTCGTCAGAACCTATTATGCCATCTTACCAGGGAAATTGTGTTGACATATTAGAATCTATTGTGACGTTTCGCTTGCATATCTCGCTGAATCTGGCAGAATCTCGTTGATGCACCTCGCAAACATATCTATATAACGCCAGAGCTGGCATGGTCAAAAGGGTCTCGATGACTCGAAAAAGACGATTAACCTTTTCGGCAGCGTTCAACTCCGAGAAAAGTGCTTTTCACGGGTTCTAGAAGTAAATGAGTGGGGTATAACACAGCGCATGGTTTTTACTATTTAAAGATAGAGTGCTTAGTTACCCGTTGCTCACTGCTTGCTCAAAAAGAAAAAAAAACACTGCTTTTAACCGAAATTCATACCTGCGCATATAAAGAGGGTGCGGATTGTCTAAACAAAAGTGTGATTTTGAGCCAGCTTTTGTCCTTTTGGATCACTCGTCGGGTGCGAACTATAGTCTGGAAATTAGAGTTCTGTCTCCTCAGAAACCTGTATGAAGGGCAAGAGGCCACAGTCAGAACTGGGCATGGTCTTACTGATTGGTTTCGGATCGAGAAAGGAGTGAGGCAAGGCTGCATACTGTCGCCCTGCCTATTTAACCTATATGCAGAGTGCATCATGAGGAAGGCCGGTCTGGACGAGTCTTCAGCTGGAGTGAAGATTGCTGGGAAACGTATCAACAACCTTAGATTTGCGGATGATACCACTTTAATGGCAGAAAGTGAAGTGGAACTCAAGAGACTCCTGATGCGCGTACAAGAAGACAGTGAGAAGTTTGGGCTTAAACTGAACATTAAAAAGACAAAGATCATGGCGTCTTGCCCTATCAACTCCTGGAGCATCAATGGACAAGAAGTGGAAGCTGTGACAGATTTTTTGTTCTTGGGCTACAAGATTACCTCGGAAGGAGTCTGCAGCCATGAAATTAGGAGACGCCTGCTTCTGGGAAAGAGAGCAATGGATAGCCTTGACCGCGTAGTAAAGAGCAGATACGTTAGTCTGCCAACCAAGATCCGTATAACTCGTGCTATGGTCTTTCCAGTTGTGATGTATGGATGCGAGAGTTGGACTGTGAAAAAGGCTGACCGCCGAAGAATTGACGCGTTTGAATTGTGGTGCTGGCGAAGACTCTTGAGAGTTCCTTGGACTGCCAGAAGATCAAATCAGTCGATATTGTCGACCATAAACCCTGACTGCTCATTGGAGGGTCAAATTTTAAAGTTAAATCTCAGCTACTTTGGTCATCTGATGAGAGGAGTCGCTGGAGAAAGATTTCATGTTGGGAAAGGTTGAGGATCGCCGGAGAAGGGGTAGGCAGCGAACGCGATGGTTAGATGGCATCCTCGAGGCACTGCAGATGAAGTTATGTGATGTTAGGAAGATAGTGAGAGACCGGAAAGCGTGGCGTGACATGGTCCATAGGTTCACGAAGAGTCGGACACGACTGAACGACTGAACTGACTGAATGACCTGTCCATAACATTTCACTACAAAAAAATTACAAACGAAATATATATGAATCGAGATATATGGCGCGCTCGAGAGAAGGAGGCACAGAAACATGACCAGAACTTTATCACTGCTGCTGTAACTTCCAAAGCTGCTCATTAAACTTTTTAACGTGTCAGTTGGAACTAATGAAGACGAGCTTCTGTACTCTGCCTGAAGCCTATTCCGGCTCTAGTATACATATTACCGAACTTTGATCCCTTCCTCTCCTATACTGCAGTGGCGGATGTAATAGAAATGGCAACAACCTCATTGAACCACGTAAGATATCATTTATGTCTTTTTAAACGATGTAAAAGTACACCATCATATGCATGTACAAAAAACAGTTACGAATAAAGGCTGTTTGCTTCTTAAGTGCAGCTATGAATCTTGACTATTACACATAATTGATATTTTAAATTGTTTTCATTACTGTTGGAAATAGCTAGTTTTTTAACCTTGTTTTCTTCGACCAAGAAAATTTCCTGACGTTTTGCATCCCTACAGAAAATACGGCATCGGCGCAGGCAGCTCAAGTTTTGTGATCAAATAATGATGAGAATGGCTCTATCAAGTGGTAGTTGCTGGTTAGAACTAGAATTTATAGGAACAGCGGCAATAAGGTACTGACGAGACAGCACGTCCATCGGTACCTTATTGCCATATGCATTGTTTTTTTCCACGTTACTTGCAATGTCACAGTCATTTACTAAAAATCCTCAACTAGCCCAACTACCTCCACTGAGCACAATTAATGACAGATTTTGGAGAAGATGCCAAATCGGGTCTGCGTTTTTCTTTCTAATCGGACTGTGATATCACAATCCAGCCTTCTAGGCCCCTTGCATTCTGATTCAGACATGCTACCCCTACTAGGTCAGGCAGGGTCATTCATGACACTTGATAAACGGTGCTTTATGCGTATGGTTGGTGGCCATTTACATAAAGCTATACGCTAAATAATATGGATGTGATAGTAAAGAAACAAAGATAAGGTAATTAGGTAAATAAACATGAGGCGAGCAAGAATCTGCTTGTGCGAGATCAATCATGATTAAGGTGAACAGGCAAACAAAGGTCATAAATTTATGCTGTGGCTTTGCACCCTTAAAAGAGAGCGTTAGGTGTACCTAAGATTTTTATTTGTCCTTTAACAAGGCTTTGTTCCAGCGTTCCGTCGACTGTATGTATAAAAAACGGTAGTGCAGATCTTCCTCCATATAGCAATGCATAATGATTCAAAAACAAAAAACTTGAAGTTAGTACACCTTAAACAGAGTATATCGTTGGGAATTAGCATTGGTAAATGTAGTTATTATTACTTCAATAATTTATTTGGGTTTCCATTTTTTCGACAGAATCTTAAGTAACGCATTATAATTGCCCCCCCCCCCCCCAACTTCGGTATTTTCGCGTTTATGCGCATTACACATGAATTACCCAAAATGTCATCATCAAACGAAATCGCATGGTAAACTATAGTTTCTTAGCGGAAAATGTCTACTTCGCTGTGAATCATGACTACATTTAGTCACCGCTAACCTACGCAGATTCGTAACCTCCGTCAACACGTGACACATTCAGGACGTGACGCGGAACCAACAAGTGCGACATTCTGAGAAGAATAGAACACTCGACGACATTTGTTGCTGAATGCTATCCACTCATCTGCTCTTTTTTCTAAGAACGGTCCTTCCTGTATTTTCTTGCGCACTCATATTTAAAGAAAATTGAAGTGCAACGTGTGCAGATGAGATATGCAAGCGCAGTGTACATCATTATTTTGTAGGTAAAGTGCAGAAAGCAACATGTGTCGCTAACCTTTCACCCAGTTTGAAGAATCTGCAACCTCTAACATAGCGTACATTTTTATATAAGGGAAACGCTTATTGTAATTTAAAATCAGTCATCCTTTGAGCAATAAGTGCACTTCGCATTTGGGGTCATACTTACTGTGCTAACAAAAACATTTATTGAGGTGTGTGCAGCCTTAATGCCTGCTGCAGCTGCCCTCCTCAGGAAATTTCACATCATAGTATCTGGTGCAGAATATTTTACAACGCTCAGAGCTGCCAAACTGTCGCTGCGTAGACAGCTCAAGATTTACAAAAAAAGTGACCTCGAGAGGGTTGTCGTTCTTGGTTAGTGCCCTGTAATATACATGCCTGAAATTGGACACGAAAAAAGTTATGCTGCATTGAAAATTCCGTAGAGGTCCGAAACAAAGGTTGAAGTAAAGCTCATTACGTCCTAAATGGGGACAGGGTATCATCTAGGATTCAAATATGTATATCGCAAATGGCCCAGACTGCTTTATCACCAGAAGATTTGCATTCGCTTTGCCAGAAACCCACCGTCTTTATTGTGAGTTGAAATCAGGAGAATGCCCTTGAATAGGGCAGATGGCAAGTTATTTGGCTGGGAACTAATTTGTCGGAGTTTTGGGTGATGTCATAATTGCACATAATATGTCCGATTTTGTTGAGGTTTCAAATGGCGTGGCGGTGTGCAGGGAACCTAAATCAGGAAATTGAGAGAAGGCAGTATTAGACCTGGTTTTACGCATAGTTTGGTACTCTTTCGCATCTTATGGTAGTTTATGAGTGCATGCAAATGACTAAACGTGGGATATTGAAGTCGAAAATTAAGGTAACAGTGAATAAACTAGCAGCAAAGTGCTTGACCCCTTCATGGATCACTGCCTTGTCGTGGCGGAGGGGCTTGCGAAACTCGATGAAGTCGTGAGCTCTGCTGTGTAGGGCCACCCAAGATAGACAGGTCACGGCAGAGAGTTCTGACAAAATGTGACTCACTGGAGAAGGTAATGGCAACCCACTCCAGTATTTCCTGCCAAGAAAACCCTATGGCCAGTCACAATACCATTATCGATATGGCGCCGGAAGATGAGCCACCCAGGTTGGAAGGCGTCCCACATGTTACTGGGGATGGACAAAGGGCGATTCCTAGTAGCTCCAGGACGAATGAAGCGGCTGGGCTAAAGCCAAAAGGACGCTCAGTTGTGGATGCGTCGGGAAGCGACCGGAAAGTCCGACGTTGCAAGGAGATATATCACATAGCAACATGGAATGTAAGATCTATGACGCAAGGTAAACTGGACATCGTCAAGCGAGAAATGGACAGATTGAACATTGATATCTTGGGTATCAGCGAGCTCAAGTGGACCGGAATGGGAGAATTTAACTCCGGCGACCATTATGTCTTTTATTGTGGGCACGAATCCAAGAGAAGGAATGGGGTCGCTCTCATAGTAAACAGAAGAATGGGCAAAGCAGTGCTAGGGTACAACCCCAAAAACGACCGAATGATTTCACTTCGGATCCAAGGTCACCCTTTCAACATAACAGTTATCCAAGTCTATGCACCGACCACTGCTGCTGAAGAAGCTGACGTTGAGAGATTTTATGCGGACCTACAATGCCTTTTAGACCGCACCCCATCATCAGACGTCGTTTTTCTCATAGGAGACTGGAATGCTAAGGTCGGGAGTGAAGAAATATCCGGAATTACAGGCAAGTTCGGTCTTGGTGAGCCAAATGAAGCTGGGCAGAGGCTAGTAGAGTT
>JAJIZL010024558.1:314346-366979 GCA_023969395.1 Amblyomma maculatum | reverse complement strand
ACATTAGTCTGCCAACCAAGATCCGTATAACTCGTGCTATGGTCTTTCCAGTTGTGATGTATGGATGCGAGAGTTGGACTGTGAAAAAGGCTGACCGCCGAAGAATGGACGCGTGTGAATTGTGGTGCTGGCGAAGACTCTTGAGAGTTCCTTGGACTGCCAGAAGATCAAATCAGTCGATATTGTCGACCATAAACCCTGACTGCTCATTGGAGGGTCAAATTCTAAAATTAAAGCTCAGCTACTTTGGTCATCTGATGAGAAGAGAGGAGTCGCTGGAGAAAGATTTGATGTTGGGAAAGGTTGAGGGTCGCCGGAGAAGGGGTAGGCAGCGAACGCGATGGTTAGATGGCATCCTCGAGGCATTGCAGTTGAAGCTATGTGATGTTAAGAAGATAGTGAGAGACCGGAAAGCGTGGCGTGACATGGTCCATAGGGTCACGAAGAGTCGGACACGACTGAACGCCTGTACTGAACTGAAAGTGCTTGTAGACGAAAGAGCACTGTCAGGTAGCCGTGACCGCGAGCCCTAAGTTCGGTGGCGTCACACCATTAATACTCGAGCTTAGGTGCCACAAAGCACGAGCAGAGCTCCTCAAACAATATAACCACTCATGGCTCAATGGTGCTCCCTAACAATGGACATGTAGTCGGTTGATGCCCCTACAAAAACCAGAGAATTCTCCGCTCGAGCTCACATCATACAGGTCAATAGCTTTGGCTAGTCACATGGAAAATGTGATCCAAATATGGATTGTGACGTTCCTTTTAGGGTACTCCGATCACTACAAAATACACCCCATAACAATGGCCAGCTTTCTGCGGAATCGCTCCTTTTTCACAGCGTCGTTCACTTCGTGTCCACGGTTTACCAACATAAAAAAATGAAACATTTGTGCTGGCATTATTTTTTGATGTGAAAGATGCCTGCGACAAAGTGGCCCATTAAGCCATCTTTAATGCGCTGGACACTGTGGACATTGGTCGTCGTATGTTTGCGTGGATAGAGAGCTATCTGACCAGAACATCATTTTTATTTTGAGTGAAGGTAGCCCGGACTCCAGCACATAAAACCCACCGTGGCGTGCCCCAGGGCAGTGTGCTCAGCCCTACTGTCTAATCTTACACTTATCGCCCTCCCAGAGGAAATTCCTTCCACCGTCCAGATATCAGTGTACGCCGATGAGATCTCCATTTGGGCCTCTTCCGTGACGCGTCTCTAGGTGCGTGCCAGAATTCAACGGGAAGCAACAATAGCTTCGTCTTATCTTCAGAAGCAAAGTATCAGTGTTTGATCGAAAAAGTGTGCGCTAGTAGTATTTATACGCTAAAACGTGACTCCAGTCCGGTATTCATTGTTGATCATATCATTTCTCACTACGAATCTCTTCCTTTTTATGGATTCTGATTGACCGCAATCTATCATAGAGCTCGTGTAACACCCCATTGAAAAGAAAGCTAATGTCTATCGCTCAGCTACTTCGATTTCTTGGCGCAAAATTATGAGGCTCGTTGGTTCACTCAATGCTCGAGTCGTACAGAGCACTTTGTTAGGATTCCTGCGGTACAGTACGCCCCGTACTTTCAAACACGTGCAAGACTAATCTGCGTGCTCTCAAGTCAGTCCCCTTTCACGCCCTTCGCACGCC
Organism: Amblyomma maculatum; assembly: GCA_023969395.1. Lineage (NCBI taxonomy): Eukaryota > Metazoa > Arthropoda > Arachnida > Ixodida > Ixodidae > Amblyomma > Amblyomma maculatum. Next base: position 365,330 of record JAJIZL010024558.1, on the reverse strand, counting down.
TCGGCCTCCCTCAGAGGGCATCAACATTGGGAAGGATTGCACTCCAAAAAATACCAGCCCCTATTGACATATATTGCCTTAGACTCGTGCGAATGCACATACAATATATTTCAAGCGTTACACAGCATCACCTTGCACAAATGCCTCCGCAGACACCGCATTCTGCACTCGCAAAGATCATAGCAACGCACTGTCATCCATATCAAAACAGTTCACTCCGTCACCACTATGGTGTCTGCGGCTCTTATGAGTGCGCCTTGCTCTTCCGGAGATATCGAAGAAATCGAAGATTGCAACTCATGCCCTTCAGCAACCGACAATGTTCATGATACAGAGGACTATATGTACCGTACTGACGTCTATACAGATGGCTCGGTAACCCCTACTAGTTTTCCCTTTGACGTCGCCGTTGCTGCGAGACAGGCTGAAATTCACCATCAAACTTCGCATAAGTCTACATCTACTGGAGCAGAATTGGCCGCATTTGGTGTTGCTGTAAAGTATATCTCTGAACAAACACATCGAACATGCGCTGTTTTTTGTTACTTTAAAGCTTCCCTACAATGTATTCAATCTGTCCTAAGCCATAGTACCCATGAGAAATTTAAAGCGGGGGTACGACATCTGGACCACCAGGCAATAGCAGAGGTTAAAAACTTATATTCTAGTGGCTTCCAGGTCATAGCGGAATTGTTGGCAACAACTTAGATGATGGTGCTGCTCTATCGGCTCACGATACAACCAACATTGTCCAGATACCGCTAATAAGAGCCGACGCTGCAGGGCACCTTCGCCTGCTCGCCCGAAACTTAACAAGACAAGCATGGTCTACGCCTGGAGGCGGGGCATCACGCTCGCATCCCTTTCAGCAGTTACTTCAACCGCAGATATCATTCGGCCTCCCTCGCTGTTATGCTACAATGTTGCGCCGTCTGTGGGTAGGAGTGGCATTTACTAATGCATATACCCATCTCATCGCATTGCATGGCACCGCAAACTAAGGTCCAAACATCTAGAGTTAAACAATAACATCGGTAAACGAATAATTTTTCAAGATTCAGCAAAGAAAACGATGCTACTCGGAAAACGATCAGAGCAAAGCATCCGGTAAAAAAAAAATGACCCTCTTCTTTGCGCATGAAGGAGTTTCAGGTAACGTTCAGTATTTTAGCACAACTGCTTCTGCACCGCTAAAGCCTTTGCCGGTCTGGCTGGCTGGCTCCTGAAGAGAACGCTCTGAGCAGGCGATAGTCGACAATGACATGGCGGGGAACTTAAGTGTGAGCGGTGTGTGTAACATAAGGAGACCGTGTTTTTAGACTTTTCAATTCTAGAACGATTTGCCAACTTCACCGCAGATGCCAATTTGTCTGAGATAGAGAGCGAACCTAACGGGACCCTTGTAACTCAGTCAGAACCCTACACGCTACTACAAGGTCATTCAGGCACGTTCGTAAAATTTCCCACATCATGGTTAACGCAGGCCTTTCTTTGTTACTCTGCGTAACTTTAGCCGAATATGGAAGTAAGCCGCTACAATAAAGAAAAACCATGAAAAATGCAGATAATGAATGTGAAACTTGTTAGAGCTCTGCTAACATAGAATGATATGTAATTAGCAGCACAACCTAAACCGTCCGCAAATATTTCAAACATATATTTTAACGCAGCCACGACTCTGGTAGTTCCATTTCTTATATTCTAGAGGAAAAGGCGGAAATGCTAAGATATGTTGTGGTGGGGAGGGAAGGTGGGGGGGGGGTCTCTTTACAGCCTTCTTTTACTAGCGTATGGCTTGTTCCAATTAGCTAAAATATGGTGTGGCCCGTTCTCTGTATTTTACATTCGTCAAGAGTTAAGGAGAAGCCTCAACCTCCATACAAATGACTATTATATTCTCGTCCTTTGGGCTTAAATAATGTGCATTCCCAATTAAAGCTTAGAATGTTGCTCTTACAAAATACCTGCTACCTTCTTTGGCGAATAAGTTTCAGTGTTTTTGTACAAACATGAGAATTTATAACAAACTGGTTGGCTTTTACTAGCCTGGTCGCGTGTTGCCATTCTCTGTTTTTTGCATTCGTCAAGAGTTAAGGAGAAGCCTCAACCTCCATACAAATGACTATTATATTCTCGTCCTTTGGGCTTAAATAATGTGCATTCCCATTTAAAGGTTAGAATGTTCCTCTTACAAAACACCTGTTACATTCTTTGCCGAATAAATTTCAGTGTTTTTGTACGAACATGAGAATTTATAACAAACTGGTTGGCTTTTACTAGCCTGGTCGCGTATTGCCAAACCATTTCCGTAGGAGCACTCGAGCAGGTGACATTGGCGCGTGATTCCCTTCTCTCAGTGGTAGGGTCCTCTGAGCAGCGTAACCTGGCGGAAAATAGTGAAAATATTGTCAAAACAATAAGAGCAAATTTAAAGGCCACTGTTTTCGCCATGTCTGCGGCGTATGGAGATCAAGAATCTCTGGTTACCAGTGTGATGAAGACGCCTGGACTGCCCGAATTCATTTTCCGGAAAGCATGGGCAGGTTTTTGGCAATTCAGTAAGCTACTGCGGAAACTCCCGAGTGGCTCTAAGGACTGGAGCCTTTGTTGTTTATGCATGAATTTTGGTGTGATGAAGCCCGTTCTGTGTTGCCTGATCACGATGTGTCATATGTAAATAGCGTATGTAAATTGCGGTTTTTGTGTGATATTTGTTGATTTTGTTTTGACTGAAATCGATGTGTCAAAGGCAGAAAATAAATAAAAAGTTTCTGTGGCACAATGAATTAACACTACTCAACTTAGCACTGATGCCATTGAAACATCTGTTCTCATCCTGCAGTGCAATTATTTTCTGAATATTGTTTTTATTCACAACGTTAAATTAAGTTACCGACAACTTACCTGGCATGTGTTCCCCTTTAGGTTGCATTACAAGATGTTTTGGTTCTTAATAACCAAAAAAACCAGCCGTGAACAGAGCGTCGAGGGGACGGTATGCCACGGTTACACTGTGCAATTACTTTAACCGTAATGATTTCCCGCTTTCAGGGAATGTATGTTACCTTAATACAAAGCGTTATAACGTCCACGGGCCGGTGCTGCTGCTAGAAACTGCTAGAAACACATACTGCTAGAAACTGTCTTTCTGGTTCAAATTGCACCTAACATTTATCAACCTGATTTTATTGCTACCTAAGTATATCATCCAGGAAGAGGAGTAAAATATTCTGAAATTTTTATATCTTATTGACGGAATTTGGAAGCACCTAAAGAGAATTCCTTATTGTCCGCGATAACCTGTAGCCCTGAACTATTATGGGGAGTGGGGTTCAACGTAAGTTAAGGAAAGAAAAGAGAATACGTCAAGAAAGTCTAGTCGCCCTGGGATGTCTCAACTTTTTCCGATTCAAGCACACAATCCACTCAACTTTTTGTGTAGACAACATTATTAAAGCATCGTATCTGCCTGCCACCTTGTTCAGACAATGCGCTGCTCTTTGTATTGCACAATGTGTGACCATGCGTTTGCTTTTACTTGACTCTGACTATTTCAATGATATGGCCCTACAATTTTTAAGATAATTGTATTTTTAATTTTTCAGCAAGATAATTCTTCATAGTTGATTATGCTATTGAGGGGATAATATAATGGTTTTGCCAGATATTATGTGCATGGAAAAAAGGAAGCAGTTTGGATCTTAGTTTTCCTTATACATGGTAGTGAGCGCCTGATTTTTGCCCTCTTTTTTTAGTCACAGACCCACTATTCCTGTTTATCATTCATCAGCTAGTTCCACAATGTGTTATTCAGGCACACTATTTCTAGACAGCGCAGGTCCATTTGTAGGGCTTGCTTAAAGTAAACCTTTATATCTATTTTGTGAATTTCACCCATAATGTGGTAAGTTACAAGTGTAACCTGATGAGTATGCGTACAACATAGAGAAATAAATGAACGCTTAGTAATTTAGGAAGAAATGTAGTAATTGTGAAGGTGATTCGAAAGGGGGGCAGCGGATCGGAGCTACAGCTGCTGCGCCGTGTAGCCCTAAATGGAAAACTTGAGAATCTCGGCACTTTTTCGTCGTAGACTATGCGTGTTGATTCATTGTGATATCATTGAGCGCAAAATACACACAAGGCAAAAGAAGGAAACACAGAGGACAAAACATTGGCTTACTCACAGCTTATTTATTGAATGGAAAGAGTCATGGTTATATTTTGTCGCAAACCTGTGCAAGTTCCACCGTACAGGAATCTTAGAAATCAGCAGGCAGGAGTTTGAAAGAGGAGGTGAGAAATTTGTTTCGCGCTTTCGTAGAGAGCAAGGAAACTGTCGCTGGAACATCAGTGATATTATTACAATGAATGAAAACCAATCAGCCCAGCAAAGCACTCTTTTGTTCATATAACTACACGTATAAGCGATATCATTTATCGTATTTGCTTTGCTTGCAGAACTTAAGTCTCCTTTGGGCTTTGTTGTCGTTTTTCCTTCCTTCTGCATGAATCTAAATTAATTTTGTATGATTTCGATTATTCAAGGCGAAAAGCGTTTGGAAACGCCGTAGCTTGTCTTGCAGTGTTAAAGGCTTGGGCTATATAGTTGTTCTTGTAGTGTATGAAAACTTCGAGATGCTGCGAAGGACGCTCTCCCGTCCTGTAGAGTTTCCGAATTGCTATTTTATATATATACTCTCAGCGAAATGTTTTATCTCATTTGCATTGAATACCAGTTTTTCAAGGGTCGTTGTCCTGTTCATCACAAATACACACACCAGTATCCTGCTAAGTTTTACCACCTCGTCAATATATTTGCAGTCATGGCTTTTGCTCTTAGTACTCTATGTGAAGATTGCCTGTATCCCTGCGTTATATCGCTTTAAAGCTCCCAACTTTTGCATCCTACTGCTTAAGGTGCATTTCTGATCTGAAAGGCAGCATTAACTATTTCCATGTTGATTTTATTTCTCTTTCTAAATAAATGTTCAAATTATTTAGACCTTTATTGCTCCGCCAAGAACAGGTGAGCAGGAGACAGCAGAGATGTTAACCTAATTATCCTTCCGAATATTTTACCGTGAGGTTATATTTAAAAAAGATCAAATATTTAAATGCTTACTAATAACCTGAACTTTCCAAAAACAGCATCATGCACAGGTGGTAATTTCAATTACTAAGGGTTTATCCTCGTGCCATGCTTGTTAACATTTTTAATTGAAGCTTCATTTGGGCAAATAAAAATGCCACAATGAATACCAAACAGAAGATGTTACATACGCGCGTGTTTAAAGTTTCCGTAAGTGTGCATTTTTAATTCCAGAATCGAGGATGTATGGGTGTAAGCAGTATTTATATAGCAGAAAGGAGCTGAAACGATAGCAGCGTGTGTGGAACCCAGGAGGAATATGCAGCTGGAAATGTGCGCCGTTCTTCTAGCTCTGATGGCGTGCCTATCAGGTATGTTGCCCTATACATAGGGCTTCTTCATTGAGACTGACGTAAGCTTAAGCTTTCTGGTTTCAGATAGTTCCAACTGTAAAGGAAAGCTTCGCTAAAATGTAGTCCGTAGTATGAAATAATGAACTCGGCTAATGAATAATATCCTTTACATAGTGGCGTGAGCTAAACTTGTTACTGACAGAGAGGTATTCTTTCGCCCTATCAGTTTTCTGAATCTTAGTGAAGGTTTTATCACGCATCCCATTTATCCTTTAAAACGCAATACAAAGCTACGCTGTGCTCTACTGGAGCAAGGCTTATGTTGCCATGAACAACACCAAAGTTCGGAACGCTCTTTATAACTGCAAAAGAACAATATTTTACCTACAAGTCTTCAACAGAAAACAAGCATGTCGCATGAAGTAATTTTTTCTAGACTCGTCATACAATGATTTTACTGGTGTAGGAGTATTAGTCGCCGGCATCATTATAAAAAAAAATTTGTGGCTTTTCAGAGTTATACACGAAATACAAAAGCTTACTACCATGAACCATTTATTAAAACATGCCGTTTTAGGGGCCACTCTTCCAACGATTTGCCACATAAACTTAAGTTTGCTCACATGTGAGAATTCGAAAGTATCTCTTATTGTGTAGCCGTTATTTCCTTGATAGTTTTCTAAATTCATTATCAATCATTATAATAACATGCCGGTGTGTTTCAAATCAGAGACATACAATTTGAGCCCCTTATCGCTACAGAGGGACGAGACTTTCTGCGTTTTTATGACCTTGTATCAATACGCAGTCAACGTGCATTTGTAGATTCATCTGTGATTTATCCACGAAATGGTACAGTCAGTGCATAGAGACCAGTCTTGATCAATTACGGCCTCACTTAACCAAGCAAGCTCACCGATCGAATTCGATTATTATTATTATTGCTGCAATACCAATCCGCTTCCCAGAAACCCGTAAGTATGTCATCTTGCTTTGGTAATACCGCAAGCTTTATGCCAGATGCCTAACACGCTTAACCCATTATTCTTCGTGGCCGATTCCTTGCGTCCCCAATTCAATCACACGGGACGTGGCTTTGAACCCCAAAGCCGAGGAAAATCTTTTATTGAATTACTTTATTTTTCGCGCCCTCGCAGTCACAGTCATTTTTATAGGCACCACGTCATGTTCACCACGCCAAATACAACTGCAGGAACAACAACAAAACCAGCCTCATTTTTATGCAAAGGTGTTAGCAATGCTCGTACATTAATCTATCACTGCTGCCTGTAGTTACCTGCCTTCGGACGGAAAGCGATGCCCGTAATTCGGGGGTAAAGCATGAAATACGGTCTGCATATTGTGACAACTAGACGTTTCTAAAACAAGCCAAAAATAAAATTCTTTATTCATTTCCAAGTTTCCATTCCACTGCATCAAGAGAAGCTTCTCACATTCAGCACAGCTCTACTCTTTTTCTCGTAGGTAACAGCGTTTATCGTTCGTAAAGCACACCGCGGAGTTATATCATGCTAATTTGATGTCCCCATGCCTCTGTTCGTTCCACTGCTGACGTAGAACCTCAAAGTCATGCTCTATCGCAATTCGTTTTCATTAAGTGACCAATGGGTTTCATTTGTTTCTGCGACTTCTGTCTTGCCAGGTGACCGCTTTAATGCCGAGTGCAACTTAGTTGAAAACTGATTTTAACTTGTACTGTGTCACCGGCTTGGTTCCTTGCAGTTTAGATATGGTACAATATCTGAGATCCGGTAGAAGTTTGGCCCTGCTATCACCGATAGCTGTACTGCAGAGGCAAAATATACAGCTTTTTATAAACAGCTAAAGAATGGCAGAGATGAAATCAAAGTTTGATAAGATTAGTTCTTTGTGCTGCCTAATACGAAGAGGGAATGCATAATTCCTGAGAAATTATTTTGCCTAATCATTTGTGGGCATGAAATTGTAATGTGCTAGCTTTACTCTTAACAAAACACCTTTCATCAAACATTTACCCAGCAGAGGCAATGTAAGTGAAAGCACTGACACCACTTACTTCTCTCAGGGCTATACGCAGAACACCTCTCAAGCTCTGTGGTCAGGAATACCAGCGGTGAAGTTTCGTCGAGAGGTAAGCAGTAAAATAGTCAGCGCTTTTTGAAGCTCCGATGTGTACGTGCGTATTTGAAGTCACAAAATCATATTTACATTATTATGAACAATTTATGCCCCCATTGTTCATTTTAATGCCATCAAGTAGTATTCACATAAGAAGGTAAACTGGAGCCATTAGCGATGTCGCTTCATTCCCTTAAAGGCGCAGCTAAATTGAACACATACCCCCGGCACTCTTTTCGGAGTGATTATTGCTGCTTCTCCTCTTAAAGACACACACGCTGGCGTTTAAGTACCTTAACTGATGAGACGCACTATTTTGCTGTTGTGTTATGTCCCTTCTGTGCGGGAAGAATTGCAGCCAATATGAGGGCAGATTTCTCAATTTATGTGACCGCTCCAAATATTTTATTGTAATATTTTATCACCCTTCATTCCCCCCCCCCCCCCCCCACTTCATCTCTATCTCTCTTTCGTTTTCTTTCCCTCTCTCCTTTGTATAATGGTCGACAAGATTTATGGCCTGCTCTCTATATATTGTTTCAGTAAATTACTTTTATCTCTATCATATGAAGATTGTCACAAGCTTGAGCAAGACCTGTGGAGGTCGTTAAGCAGGGGCGACCGCGGCCACATTGTTTTGAGAAGCTCAATAGGCGGTGGTGACAGCGTCCGGCCGAGGCGAAGTGCCCGAGCGTTCCAAAGCTCTCGTGCCGGCGCTGCTTCCTTCTCTTCGGCACGTGCTAGGCCCTCTTCTTCTCAGGCCCCAGCGCATGTAGTTGCTCTGGTGCCTGTGGGATCTACTTATTCTTTCGGCGTGCGGTGGACGCATGCCACGCGAGTCGCTACAGGGCCCTTCACATAGACTAGTCGAAAAAAAAACCAACTGGGAAAGAAACTCGCAGTCTACGCAAAATGCACTGATATAAAAAAAAACACATAGGAAGAAAGCTATACAAACATGTTAGGTTTGTGTCCAAGCAGTAGTCTTAGTGGCAAGCAGATTTCATCAATGGCTGTTAAGGAGGTCACGGCTGAGTAAAATATAGTCGTAGAGGAGGCGGGACTGTTGAGGAGCGTGCGCAAGCACCTTGAATCCTCTTCTTGTCAGAAGTGAAGTTGTGATTGGAAACGTTAGGGCGCTGCGCGCGCATCCCAGATCAGAATCAATTGAGCAGGCTAGTGTAGTGTATCTAGCGTAGCGTAATGTATCTCTCGCTACAAAATTGTGGTTCACACTGAAGCTCTGCATTTAAGGGTATGACGCGATAGCGTAGGATACCAGCCAACATACAAAGCCCCGATTAAATTAAGCCGTATGAACGTGTCGACGAGGCATAGGAACAATGTGTATTCAAATATCGTGGCAGGTGGAATGTGATGTCACTCTCCCACATGGACGGACAGGCTCGAGTTGGCGCACTTTCCGGCACCGCACTCTTTCAGGCACTGGCGAAATGCTTCAGGGTAGCTTAGTGTAGCTTTCGCTACAAAAAAAAAAATAAAAAAATTTGTGACTTTTTTTATGCAGTATCCATGCGAGTCGTAGATTTAAGAGAGGAAATAAGCGCAGCAAACTTCACATGCCAGATGCCGATTGCATGGCGCGTTGTGCCAGGTCTATATACTCGTACATTAATTGCGCTGTTTCATAGCTAGGCTCTTGGGACATTTTCTGCGAACAATTCTTTAAACGCCGCCGTGAGTAATATTCAAGTAATGCTTAATAACCATCAATATATTTATGCATGTGCTGCCTTGCAAGGCTTCGACTTTTCTGTTATTATGGTTAACTTAATATACGCGCCCCATTTCATCTCTTTTAGGAGTCTTATTGCTTGTTGAAAGCGAAGATGAAAACTTGAGAACCTATGTGTTGCCCCGCCGGGGTGGTGCAGTGGTAAGACGCCCGACTACTGTGCCGGAGTTCCCGGGATCGAATCCCGGCCTCGGCGGCTGCGTTTCGATGGAGGCGAAACGAAGTGGCGTCGGTGTGCTGTGCGATGTCAGCGCACGTTAAAGATCCCCAGGTGGTCAAAATTACTCCAGAGCCCTCCATTACGGCCCCCTTTCTCTCTATTCACTTTCACCCCCACCTTCATCCCTTCCCTTACGGCGCGGTTCAGGTGTCCACAGAACAAGTATGACAGATACTGCGCCTTTCCCTTCCTATGAACCAACCAACCAACCAAGAACTTATGCTTCACAGTAAAAGCTCAGATCATTTGTGTCAGTACAGTAAAATGCCGCGTATAATATGAGGTTTATCTAGGAATTTATCATGTCAGGCTTCTGCTGCGTATTATATGCAGATACGAACAAATGCCAGCCTGAATTCGTAGTCGGAGACTTGTTTATTAATCAGCGCTATCAGCATAAGCCTTCCCGCCAGAGGAGTGTTATCTAGCGGTTGTATATGCTGACTGACTGTTTCGGTGGTTTCGGTTTCACCACGCTGACCCCGCGATCCTCGCGACCACGGCGCCCACGATGCACATGAGACCGTAGGCAGGTCCACCATACCTCGTGGATGTATTGATATCGAAAGAACCACTAGGCACGCTGCATGGGTATCTCGCGGGTCTACCCAGGCGTGCTGGCTAAAACCGAAACCGCGGACGTTTGACCAGCCTCTTCAAGGAGCGCCTCGATTGTGCCTTCGAGAAATGCGGGATATCGAACGCGTTTAGCGGTATGATATAGGTGTATTTAGCGAAGTGTTCTTGGCAAACGATAGACCGGATGACGACGATCGCCAAAAATCTGGATCCGACAGCACTTCCTGGACGCATACGCCGCGCGCCTGTGAGCAGTGCTAGACGCGAAGAGGCGAGAGCGTGGCACATGCTAGCGGCCAGCTAGTGCGCTGCCGTTACGCGCCCAACTGAAAGCAGCCTATTTGTTTTAGAATCAACTGAAGACCATGTGGCTTCAGCGATTGCCGGGGCGAATGTGAGCTCCTCTTCTCAAGGTGTGTGCAATTCTCCGATCTAGCGTGTCGGCGCGAGAAGGAGAGCGAATCACTACAGGCATATGGTGCAGTGTACCATTGGACAAGCAAAGACGCAGCGGGTACGCCTTTTGGGGCAACTGCGAAATGTAGTGCTAATGAATATTTCTAGTAATCTTTCCTCGGTCGCATAGTACGTGGATGAAAACATTTTTTGTTTCGTTTTGGCTATCCCGGGAATACTCATCCTATAATAGGTGGGCTAATGTTATATGCAGGTTTTTGTTGCATTGTGAAAAAATTAAGCAATTTCAGGTATTGCATTGATACTCAGAAATTATTTGAAAACGCACCCCTTGGTTTTTTAAACGCAGTCTCAATTCACTTGTAGCGAACGCAGGACAAACTTTCAATGGAAATTTTTTCCACTCCATGGGAAGCCTAGATTATCCCTATAAATTTGAGCATATCAATGCCGTACAATATGCCACTGTTGTCTCATATCGAAAAGCTGTAGACCCTGAATCCTTTACTCGTCTCTTGCTACAAGTGGTGTGCAAAGTCATCCAGGTCGATCGTTTAACAAAATCATTGCAATGCCTAGTAGGTAACCTTTGGTAAAAATGCGAGATCTCTCACATGCTATATAGGACGCAACCTAGGTATCAATGTCTTAGGTAAATCCCAGAGCGTTATGTTTTCTCAAGATGCCGGAGTAGCGGCGGACAATAATTTATCATGAGGAGGTGGGGTAAGGTGAAGAGGAAGCGGTGCAGTGCTGGTATGCGGTTTTCATTTATGGGCGTCAATGCGTAGTCACTGTAAACGTATGATGGGCTTCATATGTGGTAGGTAAAACCAGTAAAGCGGCAGAGTGGCAGCGAGACGAAAAAGTGAGGGCAGAAAAAAGTAAAATGAATGCGGGCAGTGCGCGGACGACCCTTAAGATAACATTATTTAAAGGAGAGTGCCAGATATCATTCTGGCAATTGCTGCTTGTTGTATTTTTTTCCGCTGTGAATTCCTTGTTCCCGGAAACAAATCTCGGTTAAACCAGCAGCAATTTCACAGAGGCAAAATACGAAAACTACCACTTGCTTGTCTATGTCATTGCTTACTAAGGACGCTCAGGAATTAGAAGCAAGTCCTGTCTTCCTCACCACAATATCTCTAGGACACCTCCTGTAGTTTCATTATTAGCCTTTTGTAAGCTTTGCCTTTTACGCCATATACTAAATCAGGCTCCCGCGGAATCAAAACCTTTAGCCTACACTTCACAAATTGCACCAAAACTAGAATACGCATGCATAGCATGGTACCATTACACTAAAGGTAATAATGATACACAGGAAAAAACAATTATGCGTAAAGCGGTCAGATCTATTTTCTCAAAACACCGCAAAGTGATTCCCCGAAAGCTCATAAAACAGCATGTTATTCAGTCACTAGAACGGAGATGAAAAATTCATCCGCTAAAACTTCTTTTTCCTCTTCAAAATAACCTAGTTGTCCTCGCTCCTGAGCTTTCTCCAATGCCAGTGACGGCACGCCGATCATGACAGCGTCACGCTGACCCATTAATCCCATATAATGCCAGAACTACCGTTTTTAAATAGTCTTTTTTTCTGCGCACTATGAGAGATTGGAACAATTTACCTTAGTCGGTAGTAACCTAAATCGATTCAATTGAGCAGCTGAATGGTTAACATTGTTCGTGTTTCTATTGTTTCTTTAACTCGTTCAAACTTTATTCATGTTTCTGGACTACATACATATTTCCAGCTTTCTTTGTTTTCATTATTTCAGCCATTCCTTCTTTACCTCAGAGAATATTTGCTCCTGTTTTTTACTCTCAGACTGCGTTGATATTTCTTTGTTCTGTACTTAATCATTTTACGTGTACTTCTTTTCTGATTTTGTATTACAGTTGTACTGTATTGTTGTACTGTACTGTATTACAGTTGTACAGGTTATGACTAGCAGCTTACCGGTATCGCTCAAGAGGAAAGTATACAACAGTTGCATCTTGCCTGTACTCACCTATGGGGCTGAAACGTGGAGGCTAACCAAGAGAGTTCTACTTAAGTTGAGGACAACCAAGAGGGCTATGGAACGAAAAATGGTAGGGGTAACATTAAGAGATAGAAAGCGTGCAGAGTGGGTCAGAGAAATAACTCAAGTTACCGACATTCTAGGGGAAACTAAGAAGAAGAAATGGGTATGGGCAGAACATGTAGTGCGAAGAGAGGATAACCGATGGTCGCTTAGGGTAACAAACTGGATTCCAAGGGAAGGAAAGCGTAGCAGGGGGCGGCAGAAAGTTAGGTGGGCGGTTGAGATTAAGAAGTTCGCAGGGGTCAAGTGGATGCAGCTAGCACGGAACCGGGTTAAGTGGAGAAATATGGGAGAGGCCTTCGCCCTGCAGTGGGTATAATCAGGCTGATGATGATGATGTACTGTATAAATATTAAACACAAACACCAATGTTGAGGTGAAGGCAGACGAAAAATATTTCAGGATTATTCCACAAAGTGATTTTAAATTTTTGAGGCTTATCAATTGTTGATTTGTTAATTATATGCAAGATATCTGATTATTGTTGTTTATTTCTTTTTTTACAGCCCTTGAAGAGGATCGATGTCAATTGAGAATTATTCCCACCGGAGGAGCCTGTAATGCGCCCTTTGGTGTGCGTTACGGTTTTAATCACCGAACTAAGAAGTGCGAGGCGTTCATGTCGCGCTCGTGCGTCGGGGGAAATGCAAACAACTTCGCATCAAGGAAAGAATGCCTAGAGACCTGCTTTAGTAAGTCGTGTTGAAGTTTTGTCTCTACCGCCGTAAGGAAAGGTTACGCATCTCCTTTTCTGAAACACATTACAAAATGACAAGCAGGAAGATAACATGCCTTTAAGAATCGCCCACTGGGTGCCATAATTAAAGTATGCTTTGGTTAGTGTTTGTCCAGATGGAAGTATCGTCGCAAGCGAGTAATCTCAAATTGAGTGAAGGAGAAAATTGGAGGTTGTTTAGTGCGTTGCTATTCCTTAGGGTGCCTGCATTGGTATCTGGAAATGGATGCCTGCTGCGGCTGTGAAATGCATTTGTCTAAATAATGAGATAGAGTTCATGTAATAGTGAAGCAGGTGAAGCATTGTGCTCAGCAGAGGTGGCGTTTTGTATTAATGAAATGAAGTGTTAGAAAACAACGGTTTTTACTACAGAATCACGTAGCATGCTAGATTGCCGTGATATACGATTCTTGGCTGGTCTTCTGCGTCTGAAAAGAGTTAGGTGGGTCTAACGAAGGCTAGCAGGTTTTTCAGTTGGTTGATATTTCAGTTTACGTAAAGTGCTACAATGTAAGCTTCAACGCAAAGCGGCACGGTACACTCTTGTCATGTTACTTTTTTTTTATGAATGCCAGTTGTTGGTAGGTATGTTACGTAGTTTGCGGCTTATGAATTTGTAGTGGGTTCAGGTAAAGACAGCCTTGTTTTCCCCAAGTTTGAAAGTCTATTATTATTCATTTACTTCTTGATCCTCAAATATATCGCTGTAAATTTAAGTGATAAACAGGCAATCCTGCACTTGAACGAAAATTTAACGAATAATTTCCTTCACCAGAGGAACGCAGTCGACAAATTGGGCTTTGTAGAGAAATTACATGCCATTTGCATAAAATATATAATAAATTTCAAGTTAGATAATAACGCCGGTCATCCTGCTGTCTATTCCCACATTCTTCGCCTACTTTCCCTTAATGAGACCTTATTTCTGACTCTACATAAATTTATTTCTATTGTTAAACATTGTAGTACTGCACAATCAATCAGTAGATTTATTTAAGAACAGTGTCCACAGCATTACTTTGCATAAAAGATGGCATGCAGACTATCACGTTGTATTGCTACATTAGGCTATCGCATTATAAACCATACGCATTCTAGTATAGCCTCTTTTATGAAGGCTCTTTTTAGTTAGCGCCGCACCGAAATGAAAGAATACAGAACGTAGTTGTTATAGCTGCATGCAGCAGCTAAGTAACTGTTTGTAAGAGCATCTGACCGTTAAAACAATGAAAAGATGACTCAATCATCTTATAATAAACTATGACGTGCATATGGCGGGTACTGCTCTGGCTTAAATGCAGAGAGTAGTGGATTCATTCATTCTTTCTTTTCAATGAGAATACACTGGACTGAGAAGTACTTTGTTTCCCACTCAGCAATCTTTCGCTACCAAAATGCTTGGCGGCCTCTTACGGCAACACGTCTGTATAGGCACCCTGCAATGGGGTTTGCCGAGACATGTGACGCCACCTAGCGGCCGACGGGAATTAAAAATGAGGCGGCCCAGAAGCAGACGCCGGGTATATTACGGCTGCTATGTTTCTTTCCCGTTCTAGTTTTTTTTTATCCCATTGAGTGTGATTTACTCATTTAGTGGCTTCAATAGTGTCCTGCGAGGCTTCGACTACTACGGATGCGAATAAGAATAAAAATAAGCGCAGAGGCGGGGAGAAAGACTGCCACCATCGCCAAAGGGACCCAATTGTACCGCTTGCTGGGGAGAACCTGGGGAAAATGATGAGAGAACAGGATAGTGGCTATTAGAGAGTAATGTAACTGGAATTTGTTTTCTTATGGGGTCAGTGGCGTACAGATGCAAAGGGGTTAAAAATAAGACGATTGCCTGTTGAGCGGTGAAAATTGTATAAACTGCTGACTCGGGGCCCAGCACGCTGCTTAGAGCCCTCTCCTTAACTCGCTTCGCGCTGTAAAATTTGGCGTGTATGGTGCATGCTGCGCAGGATCAAGTAGCATTGTTCTTCTTTTAAAGGACGCAACACCCAGAATAGCGAAAAACTCGCACAGCCGCAGCATTGAATTCCAGATTCATTTATTTGGAGGCGAAATAAAAAAAATGTTCGTGTGCTCTTTGAACTGGATCTCTAACGCGGTGTTTATTCGAAACCTTAAAGCCAAAATAGGTTCAAAACTTCCAATTACAAATTAACCAAGCGTAATTATCTGTAAATTAGTTCTTCAGGTGCTGAAAAAGAACAGGCGGTGTCTTTTCGAGAGTATTAGTGTTCGGGAGTAGCTTTCAGGACATTCTATTGCCTTATACCCGCAGAAAGTGAGAGCCGACATACTTCCCGTCGTATAACGCGAATGTAACACGACCACGCCGTCCGCCACAGAGGCTGTACGCTGCGCTCCATTAGCGCCGCCTACCCATTGCAGGTTGCCTATAGCGCGGAAGGTTACATTTCTGCGGAGTTAATTCTATATTCGGCCTTGCAACCTATGTCGCCGACAAGAAATTGCACAAGGGATTTTGGACTCTTCCACGACCATTAGCGTGCGCGCAGGTACACCTGTGCTTTTAATAAACAGACATATAAGAATTGTGTAATGATCTTTGCACGTGTTCAATTGCTTGAAGACCGCGCAGACGCACGTGCGCGTCGGAAACAGAGAATGGCATAATCAGAGACTATATTTCGTGGATTAAATTATTATTCTTACGAAACCGGGCTATATTTATGCGCTTAGCATTTCTATATAACATACATCCTCGCTCCTACAATTTTTACCTCATACAACCTGCGAAGCGTGGTTAATCTGTTCGCTTCTTCCTAAAATCTGAGAAATCTTCAATGAAGATTAGGGTATCCAAGCAATTAGCCGTGAACGCCATTGGATATTTACACAGGCCGCCAAGCATTGCGAACAGAACATTACTTTAGATTAAGCGCCTGTAGGTGGATAAGTATATTTAAACATTACTCTAAACGAACGCTGTTGTTTCAGATAGAAAACTTTGGAGTTCGCTGAGAACTACGCTCTTGAATGTTCAGATTTTCTTTGAGAACTGAAATCATTTAACCTTTGGGACGGTATTTTGTTTTGTTTTTTTTTTTTTTTTTTGTTTCTTTACAAATGTGCCTACTGGTCCAAATAAAGTGTACGGATCCGACGTTTTACAACGAAGTTTAAACGGAATACAGAAATAATTATTTATCGAAAACCCATGTAGCATTGAAATAACGCGCTAATCTCATCCATAGTCTATGAATCAATTACTTTAGTATTTATTTAAATGATGCGCTTAGCATTAAAAAACAGAAATATATAGCAATATTTCAGGCGGCAAAGTTGATTATATATCAAAATGGCGGAGGACGTTCTGCAAGACGTATTTTCACAAACGTGATGCACGGCGTTCACCAGCTAACATAAAAGTGTACGCTTTGCATTGTATAAAATGCACCACATTCGTCTGAAATGAAGGGTGGACTAATAGCTTTTGTGCTCATCACATCCTCCCTCTCCCGACAATGTTCATTAAATGCATAACACTTCGTACAAAACCTAATATGGCTAAGCCCTGCTCAAATAAAATGACTTTATATCTTCTTTTTACCGCAGGTCGTTCGCTTTGCCTCCTGAAAAAAGGTACAGGTATGCCGCTTGTCGGATCTAAGTCGTACATTTATGACGCTGATTCCGATTTGTGCAAGCCCGCAAGGAAGGTCACATTCTTCAAGAAAACTGCATATTGGCCTGAAGACAACAGGTTTCAGACACCAGAAGACTGTCAAGCTGAATGCATGCCGACCTTTTAAACGTTGTATGAACTACTTCTTGCACGATTGCATTTTTCTTTGAACCAGAAGTGTGAAAGACGTTTTTTAAGGGTAATAAAAGAGGGTGTAAGTACTTCATGAATATATTTTTTGAAATAACGGCTTAGCTGGAATATAATTTTTGAAATAACGGCTTAACTGAGAACTTGAAGCATCCAAGCAGATTTTTCTATTTCTTCTGAATAGCCAAATTGCTACAAACATCCGCAATGCGCCCCCCTCCCCCCCCCCCCCCCAAAAAAAAAAAGAAGAAAACGCCGGAAATCAAGAAAGTTTCTCATTTACAGCAAGCCAGCCCCTAGTAGACAATACGACTACGTAATTGAAAGTGCAGCATAGTAGGCTTTGGCTTTTCATTTGCGCGGTATACATACGCTTTATTCGGTTTCCAGAATTTCGAACATTGCCTGTACGATATTACCGACTACCCACTATTTCGTTACAAACAGTTAATGAGCAAACTCAGCGGCCGCAGAAATGATAGTGCTGATGTAATATTTGGAACGGAGTGCTATTGGAGGACAGCAAAGTACATGCCTGACTGCCGTTGTCATACTGTTGGTCACATTTGTTAGGGCAGCTGGATATACAGCATCTCGTACGAGTGGGAGCAAAACATTATCCGCAAGGTACCTTTAACATTTCTTGCAAAACAAATAGTATTCTGAACTCAACATCATTTTTCAACATAATTCCCTTGTATTTCAATGCACTCGGTTCATTCACAACCTTAATGATGCTCTGGTTGAGCAGCGAGTCACGTATACACCGCACCCTAACAGTTGTTTTGGGACCAATCTTGCACATGCTTTATGAATCCAAGACTGTTTTGAATGATTTCGGCCATATTTCCACTATTTCATACTCTCACCGCCAGACAAAATACTTGTCCCTTACAGCAGGACAAAGATAAGCTAAAGGTCCTCATTTTCAAAGCCTTCATGAATGGTCGAGGGCTACCTTACTACCCTTGAAAATTACTGTGCGATTATTATAAAGTATTCGGTATACCTGATTTTTTTTACAGAATGAACCAACATCAAACTGTTTGAACCTTTATAACAGGATTGTTCTGTATTCGACGGCTGCCCAGGGCCCACTTGCACAAAACAATCTTAAGACTGTCTTAGCTAAGTCCAGACTTAACTGGAGTCTAAAGAATAGGCCACTAGCATGGCCGCTTAAGACTGGAGTCAAGACTGGGCTTCAGTCCTGACTTGAATAAGTCGCTTGTATGATTACGACTCTAGTGCTGTCTTGGTTAAGACACAAGGACGCCAGGTGCCTAAGTAGAGAAATTAGGGAAATACAGGGATGCGCTGGCACTGTCCCTGCTGTAAGATGTACACATTCCGTCAATTTTGCGTTGTGTAAAATCCGTGCCATTGCTTTTTGCGGCTTAATATTGTGTTACGAGGAGAAATGCCCCAAGTGGTTGCTGAGGCCGTTCTGGGAAGCCACTCTGGTGAACATGAACCCGAAGCGTTCGACGTTCGGAACACGAGCCGTCTTAAATGAGCTTGGTCTTTCTAAAGACACCATTTAAGTCTGGACTTAGCTCAGACTTTATCGTGCAAGCCGGCCCAGGTTTCTAGGAAAAATTGAGCGCTGGCTGGGAAACAAATGCAGAGGGGTAAAATAACGGCGAAAATGTATTCAAAAAACAAAAACAGAAAAATTGAACTCAGGTTATGCAAGATTCGCACCACGATCGTTCGTTCATCAAGGCGAAAGGTTAACGCCTACTCAATGCTGAATTTGGTTTCTGCAACGAAAACAACGACGTTTGCATTATACAAAACCAATTTTAGGAAGCACAGCTGACGATAATATAATAATAGAGTTGTACAGAGTACAGTAGATAAATACCCAAGATGATACAAAAAGTGCAAATGCAATCTAGGAACTAGCGAACACTTGGAAATGATCGCACTCTGCATAAACAGAGTGAATCTCATAACAGGTTTAGTATGGTACACAGTACCCTATGGCTGGTTGCAGTAACTTGGAAGAAACATACAAGCCTGTATTTACGGGAGTATTCAAACGTCTTTTTGGCAATCTTGGATGGTTGGTGCAATAAGAAAATTACAGGAGTGCACTTAGATTCGCTTAAGCGCCTAATGAGGAAAGCATTTCTCTCTTCTTCGCTTTCTTGGCCTTTTGGAACATGGCACATCTCTCTTCTCTCTACATCTTCTCTTCCACCTCTATCTTGCGTATTTGTGTACTTGTTATAATTTCAATTCTTTCCTTTTGTCTTCGCCTTTGGCAACATTGGCATTTTAGTACTCCTCATCTCGATATGCGAGAATTAAGGCTTAACTACTTGGCAGGAGAAATTGCGTCGACGTCAGAAGCTGCTGCGACGTTTTGACCGGGTAAATTTTGTCGACGTTATAACCTATTGCGTCGTCCCGCGGAGATATCTCGCGTAATGTTGGGAAGAAATATCGCGAACGCGAGATTTTCACCATGAGCCAAGAAAGCCTTGTGCCTTAATATGTACCATAGGACATTGATCAGCACGCACTTCTCTGTTTAGCCTCAAAACGCGTCACCGTGTTCGTGCACAGAAAGCCCCGGTCACCACCACGAGCCCTGACTTGCTCAGCGGCCCAGCTTGTTGCGTCGAACAAATCTTGCCATTGCTACCATCGGCCAGGTCGGTGTGAGCCAGAGAACATTAGTCAGCCTGCTTTAGGGAATATTAAACCACAAGCCATTCTTGACCTTGAACGCGATTTCTGCCCGGTGTCCCTTAGCCAGCGCCCCGCAGAGGCACTCCTCGCATTTGACTGTTTGGCAGTAATATCTGCCCAATCAACTATGAACATAATATGCCGCAACTAGGCTTTTGGTTTCTTCCGAACTCCACAATGGAATCTGAGAATAGATGCCGTATATGGCCTTGATTAGCATAACGGCATACTTTTGTGCTTCGTGTATTTTTCTATAATGTATACATTGCGAAGAAAGTTATTTCCCTCTAAACATGCTGTATCTTTTTGCTGGCTACCTGCTGGCGATTACATATGTCATTCATAGGGGCTTTTGCGAAACATCTTAGAATATGATAATTTTATTAGTTCAGGCTGCTTAGGTATCCTCTCAGTTCGCGTGCAATTAGTGCTAAATAAAGATTTTTGCAAAGCGATGCATGTAAAAATTAGAACGCCATATTTAATCCGGACTTTACACCCGATTAAAAGAGCATTCTTGCTCACTGCTTTCTAAAATATCACGACTCAAGATTTGCGTAACACTTTCTATATTCATAGGTATCTTATCTGGGAATTACTATATGCTAGCTTCAAAAATGAAAGTTCACATTTTCTACACCTTCTTTATATAAAATTGGGTCATGTCATTACGTATGAGAAAATAGCGCTGGGTCCAGTTTGCAACAATGTTTTTGTTCGGGTTATAAGATGCTATAAGTGATTAACAACACTTTCTGCGACGACCCTAGTCGCTCATACGAAACAAATAAAACTTATTCCCGTTCTTAACCTGTGAGGGAATGGTTTGCTTGTTCTTACATATTATATTGTCACAAAATAAATTAGAATTTAAAAAAATTATTTTTGTTCTTAAGTTGTGTGAGTATAGTTTGCTTGTTTTTATAAATTATTGCCATAAAATCAATTAGCCCTTTTTCTATCCCATCTAAATCTCATAAACTGTACATTCTATTCTATAATAAACCGAGAAACACTTCTCGTACCCAGGTGTAGAACAAACTATGTTTTCCCAATATTTTGATATATTCTAATGAAATGGCGGAACTATTTTCTTCACAGCAGTACAAGAGTAGCTGTATGAATACCCTTTCCAGAACACATCTCCTAGCAGTGTTCATTGAAGTATTCATCCATCTTTCCACTATTTTTATTTCATTCTTCTTTTACATTGCAATATATTCCTTCCTCCTGTAATGCAAGTATATCTTATTTCTGTAGCTCGTGAATTATTCATTGTATACCTCACGAGCTGCCGCTGCTGTCATCGTAGACTCTTACGGGAGCCAAAGATTTTCAAGCTGATATTAGGAACAATTCGTTTTTCGTCATCCATGGTTCTAATGCAAAATAAGCGAAATAAACATTAATTCATTCGTGCCATCATTCATTTCGTCCTTTAAGAATAGCTATCCTGAGTGAACAAATATGCAATTGCTTTTTAATAACATTTCTTTGAATAATTCAACCCCAGATAAACAATACCATCTTGGGGTCCTTAAAGCGATTTCGAAAGAAAAGAGCTAAACCTCGTAATATGCACGAAGGCTGAAAATATTTCCCTTCCCACAAGGGAATTATTATTTGGCCGAAGTATCAGAAAGCATATTTCAGATTTTTTTTACGCGCAACCACCTGGGCCCAACTTTATCATTTTCTTTGTACAGTGAGATGCGGTCAAATTTAGTCACGTGATCACCACCACACTCGACTGCTTCCTCACTGGCCTAGATTTTGTTTTTTCCTTTCTTTATTTATCTGCAACTTCGCCAGTATGAAAGACTTCTCCGGCCACCTAGCTCGATGGAGCCTGGGTCTCCAGTGGTTCGTAATCACCCCCATCTGCAAGTATGAACGCGCACAAAATCTATGAGGATATATGTAGCAAACTCCTGTCAATAAGCTACCTGAAGAAGATCCTGAAGGCGTCTTTTGGGGCTCCGAACCCCGTACAAGCGAATACGAGCAACATTAGCGCCCAGCCCCATGTTACGGAACCCCGCTGTCCCCTTTCATCTCTCTCCCCTCCGTACATCATTTCCGGTTCAATGGTACCCAACAGTGACGGCAGTATGAAGGCCAATATACGTCGTGACCACTATGTCCACCACTAAATATTCCATAAAAACCACCACCACCACCACACTGTGTTGCAATGCCTAATCAACTACCAGAAAGGCAAGTCATCCTCAGATGCCATTGTTCAAACCTCAACTACCCCTCTTTTGTACACATAACGATGTCTTGCTCTAGAAACAGATAAGTGAACCCTGCAAAGCTTCCAGGACCACCAATCATCTTGTCGTTCCAGAAGACATTCGTGAAGAAATCAGGAAAGCTTTTTACCACGAGCCTGCAGCTGGTCGTCTCTGTCTGTACTCTTCGTCGCATCTAGAAAAAACATTATGGCCTCGCCTGTCATCTGACATCACGCACAACTTTGTATTATGTGGCTGCCAACGCCTTAAAATACCGAGGAGAAGGCCTGCTAATTTTCTATGCCATATTCAAGTACTAAGAAGAAAAATATAAGCGAACGCCTTGGGCATACGTGGTGCCTCTCCTATGACGACGTCCAGCATTAAGCTCTTAGCGGTGACCGACCAGTCTCGCTTTGCTGAATCAAGCGTCTTTACTAGTAGTATTGTGGAAGTTAGAAATGTTTTGGTTGAGCCGATGTTCACACGTCACGATGGCAGAGTAGTTTCCATCCCTAACAAGCGAACGTACCAAAGAGTTGACTCAAGCCATCTTGAACTACTGTCGAATTGTTTCTCTGGGGCTTTGATTTCTCAGCATGAGTCATGAGCGCTGCAAATTTTCCTAAACGCCTACCTTGAACCTTGTATTGTCTTGCGGTTCTATTGTTGTAGCTTTTTATCCAAGAGCTGAATAGGAACCGAAATCCCTAAAAACACATCTCCGCGAGAAGGCAGCAATAAAGCGGGAAATTCATCTGCCGACCAAGTACTGATGATACGGTGTTTATGCTCCGGACAAGAAATATGCTGACAGCGTACAATGCCTAAATACTCTGCAAAGCCATTTAAATTAGCTAGAGGCACACAACTGGTTGAAGGACCTGATTATATCTATTAAAGTGCCGCATCCTGCTTCAAAACATATGAGTGGCCTGAAACACCGCAGTAGGGACTCATCGCCATGCTTTACGGCCAAACTGTACCAGACACTCTCTCCTTTTTGAAGCTCATATCAAGTTGAGATATTTAAACTAAAGGAATTCGAATAAACCGGTAAATAGCAGTTTACATGGCAAGGGAATGTGCAAAATGGCTCCTCAAAGGCATATGCTCCCTATAGGACCGCGCCCAAGGATAATCACTTGCAGGTGCGCGTCTCTGCACGGCGCCGCCACCCACCTGTCTGCTTCTGGTATTGTAGAAGCGTTCCCCCTTCTCCAAGTGTGCCGCGGGTGGGGAGAGGCGACCGGACCGTCGGCGCCGGATTTGCGAGTCCGTTTTATCCCGAAGGTCATTTATGGGAACATGCGTAGCGGAACGTGCTGACGGGTGCTCGCATGTATGGCACCCTTCGTACTGGCCGGTAGCAGCACCCAAATGACCCTTCGGCCTTTCTTTTTTACACTGCGACTTTTAAAAGCCTCAGGCTGTCCTTGCCGAATACGGCGGATCTGCTGAGCTACCTGCTTCATTTTGTACCACTCTCTAGATCAATGAACTTTAATACCCCAGGTACCAGCACTTGTAGCCTGCGGCTTCCTGTCGCTTGCAATTACTTTCACTAACAAGAAACAGTTTCTAAAATTTATGTACTACACTCAGAGGAGCAGTTTTAGCATGGTAAAGAATTCAAGTACCTTGGTGTTACTTTCAAGACTAACCTTAGTTGACACAATCATATCAATGCAATCTTCTGTAGATCACTACGATACCTTTGATGTCTCAATTGCTCTTTACACGACGGTACTAAACAATGCAAGTTAAAGGCCTATAAATCACTAACTACACCTATCATTGATTCCGTGTCTGTAGTGTGGTTACCTCCTTTTGCAAACGAAATCTCCAACTGGAATTCGTTCAACCGAAAGCTGTCAGGTTCATTTACAGCCTTACGACCGCGAGTTTTCGCCATCCGCCTCAGCAAACGCTTTATCACTTTAGCATCTCCAATATCTATGCACGTGTGACCACCTCACTATGTTAGACATATAATATGGTGAGGCAACCAAAAATAGAATAAAATAATATGCCTCTGCCCGTGCCAGTCGTACACGGTCACTAACATTCTGACATCGCAGTAATCAGTCCTAAACCGCGAGTTACACGACACAATCACCACTGAACATTAGGCCTTTTGCCTCATCCTTAGATTAGTTTAAATTTTCTGTCGTCGCAGACTATTGAATTATGGAGTGCCTTTTAAGGTTGGGCGCATTTATTGCTCTTCACCAATTTCACAGAGAACCGCCTAACCACATTACATAAAACTCATATATACAAATGGCCTGTAACCCACACCTCCTAACCACGTTACATGAAACTCTTGTATCCAAATTCCCTGTATCCCGCACCTGTCATTTCTCTAAAAAGCGCTATGATTTGATTTATAGGTTTTAACGTCCCAGAGGGACACAGGCTGTGACAGATGCCCTGTGGAAGTCTGCGGAAATTTTTAGCACCTGAGGTTCATTACAGCACATTGATTTCGCGCACCACATGGCTGCCTTGATTTTCGTCCGGCCCCCGCAGTGAGGATTCAATCCTGCGCTCTTGCACACAGTGGTCCAGCGCCCTAACCAGTGTCCACAGCTTCAGGGCTTTAAAGAAAAAGACAGCAGCATTTTTTGAATAATAAAACATGTACATCGCCGCGGTAGCCAACGGGTATACGCTATAGTTAATGACGCGGAAGTTGAAAGTTTGTAATTTACTGATATCACCATATTTACGAGGTCCGCAGTATGGTGTGTTTATATATCACCAATCCGAGTTTCATACTTTCAATTTAATTTTAAATTTAGTCCATTAATTTTCTCCTAGGTCTATAATAAAAATGCCGCCTTTATAAAATATAAAAAAAGTACGAAGTGACATCTTGAAATGGCGTCCTCGGCATCTGACATCTGAATGTCAGTTTGCTTTAGGTATTCAAGTCTGAAATTTAAACGTGTTTGCCACAGACTCACCTTGCAAATGACATGACTGACGTACAGGATACGATGAGGTAGTTGAGGTTTAATGACCGGGAGAAGCACATGTACTAGCAGGCACGAAGCAGTACAGACCTGAAATTTTTGAACGTTGTCAGTATTCCAAAAAAAACAGAGTTGTATGTAATTTGGAATCAAGGAAATGCGAGTCAGATTGATAGCCAGTTTCTCTGAATGGATCTGCTGCACTCTTTCTACGCGACAGCGTACGCATAATTATATTCATGAAGCGTGGTAGAGGCATCAATATAAAGTGACATCATGTCTTTTCTGAGTATGATGTGTATATATTATAAAACGACCTTGGAAAAGGAGGGACACTTGTGCATCGCTTTTGTGTCTTTGCCAGGGCACTGGTAATAACGGTCGTCTGCGGCTACAATTACACAGCCTAATTCGCGTACATGCATGTTCCTACTTGCTTAATCACAAATCGCTTCATTTGTGATCTTTTATATTCCACCCACTAACTGCAACACAGTCGCAACCTACCCAATTGTGTGAAAGAACACCCGATGTAGGCATAACCTCTTCAACCTCACCGTACAAATCTACCTCCATTGCCCTGGAGTAGCGTGTCTGGGTAGTAATCCAAAGATCATGGAGGAATCTATTCCAATCTCATTTTTCATCCTAAAGGACCTAAGCTGGAAGCTCCTGTTAACTCCACAATTATAGTTGGCCTCATGATTCTCACAAACTGACGGCCAATCACTTTCTAGTAATGTCACCTGCAAGCCATTTGCCCGTTTATTTTCGACGGTAACGTTAAAGCTACTTTCACTGAAAATCCGGGGTCGGCTGCCGTAGGGTGGTGTTGGCTTTCTGAGCGAAAAATCAAGAGTACCGCGGCAACGAACCCAACTGAACGTAGGGTTGGTTGCCTGACAGTAGGTTTGGCTGGAGCTGCCAACTAAGGTCTTTCCTTCCATATCGGACGGTAATATCAAGACTCGCCTGCCAGGACCCTTGCATTCACGTTATCTACAGCCAGACAATCACGTTTATGTCGCTATGTTAAAGCGGAGCTTTATATGGGGCCTGGTAGGCTACATTGTCGCCCTTAAAGGCGAAACATAAGTGTCTCCAAAATGTTTTTTTCGCTCAAAGATTCGAAGACGACAACGTGGAAGCGGGGTTCTCTAATGATCTGGGCAGTTCTATAACGCCATTGTGTTTTTAGAAAAGAATAAATATGATCTGTCACCCGTGTTTGCATAAAAGCGCGCCCTCATGTTCTGCCGGCTCTATGCTTGATCTATTTATCTGCTTGCATAAGCATTAGAGGGAGCAGAGTCTTACGGTAATGAGTGTCATTATACTTCTGAAAAACATTCGTTGATATGGGATTGGGATAAGGCCCTCAAAGATAAGCGATACGACAGGAACTGCTCACTTGATTTGACCGTCGTTGTGTTGAGTCGGTGTAACGAGAGGTGCGTTACCATGGAAGCAAGAGGGATGCGTCAACGCGCTTCATGAGCCTACCGGAACGAGCATGCAATGCGTTACTCCGAAATGTCAATCTTTCTCATAGGAGGAACGAAAGCGCTGTACTGAAGGGAATAATTAACCTCGAGTAAACTAAAATCCGTGTGGCGGTGTCGATAGAGTCGTCGACAGTCGTTGGGGCCCTCTGAGATGGCAGGCATTAGCCCCCCCCCCCCCCCCCCCCCCCATCACTAACAGAATCAGATACAGTGCAAGGTCACGCGTTTTAGTATCAACTTGACATGCCACGTTCTGCAGACAGCATTCAGGTTGGCATCACACGATTTCGCTCTCCACTTGACAATGATCAGCAAATTGAAGTTTCTGTAAAGGGATAAGTGCCGACGACATACGTACAGCAAGAAGCAATATGAGAAGGAACATGAGAGCGTGTGGCCTTCGCATTTCACAAAGTGATGCCGCATACAGAAGACGACAATGGGTAGCACGAAGGCATGCTCGGAAAGAGCAGCCGACAAAGATTACTTTGCATTTGTATTTACATCTGATTCTTATCCCCTGTCGGCGGCAGCACTTTCCAAAGCGTAGAGACCACGTACTGCCGTGTTGCCTCTCATACTGATTCTAGCTGTACCTCTTTTGTATCACTTTAGCATACCCGCGCATTGCGCAGAAAGTGCCGTCAGAGGAGAAGTAGGATATATTTAGCACTTAGAGCGAGAGGATTGAAGCGAGAGACGCCTAGGAAGTAGAAGGAGTACAGAGGGCACCACGCTTACGGCCGCATTGTAGCAGTACAAAATGTAGCGTGGGTGGCGGGTTTTGTGGCATTGCACCAGCCGCCCACTCACCATAACGGCGGCCAGTTCTACGTGAGTGTTTGGTATGGATCGTGAAGAACCGTCTGCAGGCATGGCTCAACGTGGTAGGTCTTGCAAATGCGTCAACTTGGAAGAAAACAGCAACGGCTCATAGCAACACAAGGCAGGAAGAATGCGGCGAAACATACGCTAAGAGCAACACTTAGAGCTAACCAAAATATTAACGCCGTCTGTCGTATCTGCTCAAGTGGCACACGAAATACTTGATACAGCCATCTAAGTTTTACTACTTGCTTATGAAAACTAGGCACTCCTTGTCACTTTGCTGCAACAATACCCGATTATCACCTTTATGGTGAATGAACGTATTCAAATATATTTGCAGCTACAATGCAGTCAAAAGTATAAGGATCTCGAATTCCCACACATAAGCAGACTGAAGCGAAACTACCTTTTTTGCATCTCTTCCTACTGCTGCAGCATTATCCAGAAATATATGAACATTTTCCTTTCTTCGTAAAGACAGTTACATAAATGCTAAGCGTACAAGGTCAATACAGTGGGCAGAAATAACCCCTTCGGGCAAAGTTACGCACGAAATCCTCAGACACTGAACACAATACTTCAATGCATGGCCTATTTAAAATGTAATATTTTACCGTCAAAGCATTGAATACGCGATGCACCGATATCCGCAAAACTCTGCGATGGTACTGTAGGTGTGGTGACCGAAATATTTCCACGTGCCTAGCACCTCGTGGCGTTTGCGCTTGGCCGCAAAGACGACGAAGCGGCAGTTAGCGCGTAAGGAGCGCTCGATCTAGACCGGGGTCAAAGATTAAAAGAATGCTTCTTCTGTCAGCCTGCACATCTCTGTATACGTCCGAACGACTCTACCCCTACTTGCACGTCTGTGGCTTGTTGGGCCGTGACAGTATCACGGGCAGAACTTTGCAGGACAACCAGCTCGGGGTTTTCCTGCTCAAGATGACCCACGAGTGGGCACCCAACGACTGGAGGATCCTGAAGTGAAACGAGAAATGTGACGCATCAACACGATTGCGGGATGCTATTAAAGGTGGAGATTATGTGCAGTCCATAATAATGCTGCACTGCATTTGTGCTTTCTGCTTACAAGGAAGCTGTAATTAATCATTGTCCAAGTGAATTT
The DNA here is from genome assembly GCA_023969395.1 of Amblyomma maculatum. Lineage (NCBI taxonomy): Eukaryota > Metazoa > Arthropoda > Arachnida > Ixodida > Ixodidae > Amblyomma > Amblyomma maculatum. Next base: position 336,790 of record JAJIZL010024558.1, on the reverse strand, counting down.
GTAACCGCCTTTCCGCCCAACCAGGGGTTGGCGCGAACTGGTTCCTTTTCCAGACAGGGGCCCGTCGCACCATCGACGCTCCTTCGTCAGGGACGGATATCTTGGGCGAGACAGAAGAGTCTTGACTGATGAACTGGTGACTTTATGTACAAAATATTTACATTGCACGTTTGCACAGGATTTCAAAAGCCATAGCAAACAACTGGAACTAGTTGGCCTGTCTTCCCGGGAGAGACTCCCGAATTTGCCCGAGCGGATGGTGCAGGGCACCAACCTAAAAGATGACCCAACCAATAACAATCTACTCTCATTCGGTACCTCTCGTTTACCACTCGGATTCACACCCCTTGATCTCAACTATCCAATCATTGACCATAAGTGGCCTGATGGGCCAAGAAAGTTTGCCCTCGCCCTGCGCCCGGTCCCCACTGTCCGCAGCACTGCTCCCGAAGTGAAAACAATACAGGCAGGCGACCCATGGCGCTTCTTTTTCTTTTTTAGGTTTGTGGAAATCGACCCCTTGGGAAATCGTGAAGATGTTCGCTCCCACGCACCTTCGGTCCTAACCCGTCTGATCATCGCCGCTGTCATGCGCCGACGGCACCTGCCTTAGCCATCGCTGACCGATACAAGGTCCCGACACGGGAGTGATGAGGGGACGGTGCCGTCGCTTCGCGGCGCCTTTCTTCAAACGCGACACGGAGGGGCCCCCACTTCCCATTCAGGGGATCGGGGGGATTAACCAAACAATGCCCCGCTGTCTGAGTGCTAGGCGCCGGATTACCCCTCAGCCGCTTCTTCTTGGCTCCTGGTTGCTGGGGCAATGGACGCCCCGAGAGCATCTTGACAATCCTTTACAGGCCCACCCCAAAAATTTACAAGGGACCCAAATGGCACCTTTAAAAATAAAACAATCAAGGGATCGGCCTTCGTAACACACCGCTTCGCTCGCAGGGTACATAGTATCAGAACACGAAAATTTGGCCGTAACAATCCAAACTAACAAAATGCACACGCTCAAAAACACAATGTTGCATATGTAGCTCTCTTCTTGATTGAAGTCCGAGTTCGCGTACTGTGCTCAGTTCACGTACCTGCACGTCCTGCTCGAAAGCACACTACACACACATGACCGGAGGTTTCATTTGCACTCATCTGAGAGCAACAGCGTAAGCTCCCTCAGTCGCACCAACAGCCCCTGTGTGCGTTTGAGCCACCGTGCTAGTCTGAATAGACAGACTTAACGCCTTAGGATTACTCGCAATGCCAGCGAACACTCGATGGCTTGTAGCCTCCTGGATCGAAAATACATGGGCCACCCGTAGGTTCTAGCAACCAATCACGCAGTGGACCCAAGGAGGGGTCTTCCCCGTTGCGCGGCGGGAATGAGTCGATTGACGCGCATGTAGCACAATCCTTGCACTTCCTGCCCATACTATAGTGCGGCTGGATTTTATCCTCTTGCGCCTTGCATCATGAATTCGCTATTCCGCGATTCGGTTTTTCCTGCGCTAGCGATGCTACCTGTCCCGTGGGATTCTGTCTAGTTTAGAGCATAGAGCCAATTTCCTGACGGAACAAACCTTCAGATTGCTGCGCACTGCTTTACCTGCGCCTTCCGGCTCGATAGCATCACTTGAGTATTGGCTTAGCTTGCAGTTGCCTGATGGCTGACGTTTGTCTGGTAGCACTCTCCTGTTCATGTTAGTGTCACGTGCATCGAAACGCACATGCACGCCCTTTCTGAGGTCATTCTTCTGACACGTACAGCTCAGCTGCAAAGACGATGTATTAGTGCCCTCGTGTCCGGCCTCTACCGTCACACCGCCAATCTTAACCACCGGATAGAGAGGGTGAGCAATCACTGTCACAAATACACTAGAGGTGTATTCCACTGGGATGTTTCCTTTTCGATCACCTGACAAACCGGAGGCCTTAACTGTGTCCTCGGCAAAAGAGCATGCAAGCATTTTACTGTCATCCTGAATGTTTTCAGCCTCCTCGGTCTCAGTGGAATTCGGCTCCTCGTGACTGGGTACCACATTTCCGCCGCCTACCTCTAGTGGTGACGCTACACTTTTGCACTATTTGCACTTCTGCTATCTATTGCTTCCGCGAAGTCCGCCTCTAAAGCTTGCGCAAAATCGTCGCCCGCCTCACCAGCATTGTTTAGCACGTCTCCGCATTTTGCGACACTCCTCTCAAAGGCTCCTGCTAGAGGGCAGATGTTGCTGCCTCCTTGCGCGCTGCTTACACCCAAGTGCGCATAGTGCTGTGGCACATTTCTCTGTTCTAGCAGAAGGTTGTTTCCCAGCGTCGGTAATCTATCCCTGGAACGTTTCGCCAGAGCTACCTCACTGACTACTCTAAGCTGTTTGAGCATAGCTACCTTCTTCTCTAGCTCTTGGCGTTCTGCTGCTGTTTTCTTGAGTTCTAACTAAGTCCCGAGGAGTCTCCTCGTAGAAAATTATCTTCCCTTCATTCACTTTGGCGAGCTGAGACAGAAGCTCCTTTAAACCTGCCTTCTCTGTTTCCAGCTAGCTCGCCATATCGCCTAGCATATGACTACCTTACCGGTTCGAACACATACAGAAGCGCGTACAATGCGACTGAAGAAACTCACGGTTTCGATGCGTCGATCCACATTGTTGGCTCCCTGATGTCGGCGTCCGCCTCCGTCTTCATCGCACTTTGCGATGAGCTGCTGCACACCGCTGGTCAAGTGTTCGTGTCGCCGCCTTGCTGTGGTTCGCCTGAGACCGGTGAGCCTTTCTTGCCGGAGCGCTGCTCTTCCTGCAGCTGCAGCCTCGCGTTGCTAGTCCACTGCCTTGATCCTTGCAGCTGCTTCCCCTTCTAATGACTGGAACTTGCTTGATGTCAACTTCCGTCTTCTCCGCTGCCAGCCTTGTCTTCTACCTGAACTGTAGACACATCCTGTACGACTGCGCCAGGGAATTTCTAACAGCCTTTCCGTCCAACCAAGGGTTGGCGCGAACTGGTTCGTTTTCCAGACAAGGGCCCGTTGCACCAGCGGTGCTTGTCTGTCAGGTACGGAGATCTTGAGCGAGACAGAAGTGTCTTGACTGATGAAGTGGTGACTTTATGTACAAAATATTTACATTGTACGTTTGTACAGGATTGCAAAAGCCATAGCAAACAACTTGAACTAGTTGGCCTGTCTTTCCGGGAGAAACTCCCAAATTCGGCCGGTACCTACTTTCATTCGGTACCTCTCGTTTAGAGCTCGGGTTCCCACCCCTTGATCTCAACAATCCAATCACTGGCCATAAGCGGTGGGATTGGGCCAAGAAAGTTTACCCTCGCCTCGCGCCCGGTCAACGCTGTCCGCAGCGCTTCTCCCGAAGTGAAAACAATACAGGCAGGCGACCCATGGCGCTTCTTTTTCTTTTTAGGTTTGTGGAAATTGGCCCCGCGGGAACTCGCGAAGATATTCGCTGCCGCGCATCTTCGGTCCTAACCCGTCTGATCATCGCCGCTGTCATGTGCCGACGGCACCTGCCTTAGCCTTCGCTGATCGATACAAGGTCCCGACACGAGAGTGATTAGGGGACTTTGCCGTCGCTTCGCGGCGCCTTTCTTCGACGCGACACGGAGTAGCACCCACTTCCCATTCAGGGGCTCGGGGGGATTAACCAAACATTGCCCCACTGTGTGAGTGCTAGGCGCCGGCTTACCCCTCAGCCGCTTCTTCTTGGCTCCTGGTCTTTGGGGCAATGGAGGCCCCCGAGCACATCTTGACGATCCCTTACAGCCCAAATGTAGGGAGGATATATCTTAGTTGTACCAAATATTACACGAACGTAATCAAGAAGTAACGTCCACGGGCTAAAAACGAGAACCCAGATCATTTATATTTCGTGGAAAACGGACGTGTGGCGATTATAAGCCGTCTGACTTCAACCATAGCACCGCAAAGGCCTTTCACATTTCCACTCACTGAAACCGCCTAAGTGGCCGCCACAGGTACCACATCCCTACTGACTTCCTAAATTAGCATTGTCATGTAACATCCTGTGGCCCTTCTCACGGTTGCCTTGTCTTCGAATACATGCAATTACATTTAGCCTACACTGGGCATTTTGTTTGATATTATATACTTCCGTTATGCCTGTTCGTTATTGATTTCGAATGCAATTTTAGCAACTCGTGTTTGTTCCGTGGCCGGCTCGGAGCGCGTATTCACTCTTAAAATTGCACTGGTCAATTTGGTTCTAGTGTTCTGCACGGTCCTCAAGTTGAATTCAATCCTCGCTAGCCTACGTCTTACTGTTCATTGGTACTAAAGAGTAGTTATATATTTTCGGCATAGATGATACTGGTAAAATGCATTTCCACCCTGCGATTACTTTTCAAATCTTCTCCACCCCAATGCTATTCTTCTAATCATTTCACTCTCATGGTCTGTTTCGGAGGTCACTATATATCCTAGATAGGCGTATTGCCTTCTCAGTTCTATATCCTCTTTATCTCTAATTAATTTATATTATTCCCAGCCTAGAATATTACTGTACCTTCCTGCATATTGCTTTACATCTGCTGTCCTCCTCTTTTCCTACTCCTACTCTTTTCAAATCAGGGTTTCCCATCTCGGTGAGCGGAGAGCAGTCCTGTTTAGAACGTGTTTTCTCTCTTAACACGCTGCTTTAGAGAGGTTTTATAGTTTATGGAAGCCTATGTCTTCTGGCAACTACTATGGATATCTTGCACTTTCACAGGTGGTACTTCTTAACTCACGTCCGCTTTGCCTTGATGATTACTGTGGTTTTAGGACCTCATATGCTTTCTCATAAAATACCAATGTTGTGTGGAGGGTTTTCAAGTCTATGCATTTCTCGATGACCTCACAAGGATTTAAACACTCCAGACATCGTCTGCAGGTGGCAGCTGTAGAGGAAACCGCTTGCATAAATTTATAAACCACATCGTCTAAAACCAGCATTATATGCCGACACATGCCCCTACTGGCAGGCGGGCCCCACTCTCTTACTGAATTCGCCTGAACGTGGTACTTATTCAACAACGTGCAGAACTTATTCCTGTCTCTTCAATATATGCAGGCGCATATGGCATGCGATTACCTAGAGTATAAAGAAGCTGTTATACAAAAGGTCCGCAGAGCATCTCAAGCCTGTGATGACTTCCAATAAGGACTCCACGGATTAGCTTAAGCAACTCCTTTTTGTTTAGTGAAGCTTTTCCTCGTCCTCAATTAAATGATTAATAGGGTGGATGTGATCCGTGGTCGTGTATTCTTTTGAACACAGCTTGGTCGTTTTATTGTGATTGTGGTTACCTTACTATATAGTTTGCAGATAACTGTAAAACGTTGATACGACTGTAATATTTCAAGATTACTCCTTCCTTTTGCACTACTATAATGTTAGCGCTGATAAAAAAACTGAGGTACTCGCGGGATGTTGAGTCACTGGACACATAAGGTGGCCGGTTTTTCAAGCACAATCTTGCCTTCGTCTCGCAAGCGAGCCGCGATTACCTGATCCTCTACGGCTGATGTGCCCTTTCTCATTAATTTTAGGCGTTTCCTTTGTGCGTCGTTACCAGCGGAATCCTTCATTAGTATTCCAACTTTTGCTGTCATTATGTTCATTATTTCACGGACTACTCTTTAACACAGTGCATAATTTCTCGTCTGCAATAACTTTCTAATCCATAGTAGTAATGGCAATGCCCACCTTCAGTCTTAGTGAATACATAACGCATTTTCCCTAAGGCTATAGCTTCCTTTCAAGCTCTTTCAGACGACTGCCTTTCGGCAGAAGATGCTCACTTTTCTGATATTGTACTTTCGATTGTCAGTTAGTTTATACTTACTGGTAATGTTGATCAGCTCAGTTGGCTCCATTCTGTTCGCTCAATAGAAAGCGTTCATAGTAAATTGTTGTTGGCCTTCATGCTCTAGAGATTATTTCACTCCCTCCTAAAATTGAGACTAATTAAGGACGTTACATTCTCTAACCACTACATTGTCCCTTTGGGATGTTATTCACATCGCTCATAATCCTAGCGATACCGGTGCGACTGTCCACGAGAGGAAAGTCTGTTCGCTGCGGATGACTTATCTATCCGCAAGTAATTTCTTTCTGTAAAGTCCGCAAATCCCTTCTTCCTGCTTTTACCAAAGCATGCACAATAGTCGCCCAAAGCATGACCTCAATGCTAATTCTTACGTCTCTAAAGACATACCAATCGGGACCTAATAGAGCGTATTCACTTCGCCCGTAGCCAGAACTACGTCTACAAAGAAGCTTTGAGCTGCTGACCTATCATGATTACAAATTGGCACTTAGGCCAGCGCTACCTTTATTTCATACCTCCCACTAATCTTCATTACGATATCAGCAAGCATATCAATAATGCCACACAACTCTTTATTGTTACCAGCTGCATACTTAATGAGAAGAAATATCCAACCCATAGATCTCGTTTTTCCTCACGATCACGATATTATGGCTCGCCCCCGCCCCTACGCATTGCATGCGCTTCATTTGTCCTCCAAAACTTGCTAATCCCTATGATATTCTATTTAGTGCCACTCGTTCATCGCAACGCACTCATGAACTAGGTTAATTATGTAAGGTTCTAGGATTAAATGTTGCCATGCTCAGTTTTCAATATCGGCTTTTCAAGAGCTCATGTCACAACATTTAGAATGCACGATATTCGGCGTCTAAAACCATGCTCTATGCTTACAGGATTGCTACGCACTATATACAACGCAGGAGTACAGCATAAAATTTCGCATCTCTACCCCTTTAAAGTACGCCGTCATATCTCTAGGCTGGTCTGTCGCGTGATACCTATTTTTTTTTCTTGCTCCCACCGAGAGATCCACTAGACTGAATCACTACAAAGTATTACGCCCATATTCTGCCAGTACTAAATTTTACCAAAATTTATACTTCCCCTCACAACACATCAGTGGAACCGTTTGCATCATTTATTGTTGATTGCATTAATGAAAATATGTTTGCTGAACTGTTATTGCGGAACATGTAATCCCTCTCCTGCTTGCGCAGAGCTGATGCCTGCAGCATTTCAAAATAAATGAACAAAATCAACATATTTTTTAATTAGGGCACCCCTTAAATAATGCGTATCATTCCCAATACATACACTGAATGCAAAAATGATTAGATTATACCCATGATCCGCAACCAATTCTGCCTTAATATTGTGATAAATATGGACCCTGATCGCGCAGAATACTGTTCATCTTTTGTTCAATGAGGTCCAGCGCAAATTTCATTGTCGATAAAGACAATTTCAAAAAAGTTAAAATACATGTTTTTGTAACTATTCTTCTTGTAGTCTATAAAAGCCAATTTATATGTATGGCTCTAATCGGAGCTCGTGGCGCTCTTTCCTTGATTGTCTTCTATTACGTCGATTCCTTCATGCTGCGATATCAACAAGCTTCAATCACAATTGGAATTACTTTGGATTTAAAATATTGTAAAATATTAGCTGACACTTTGAGCGATTTGGATTCAAAAGCGTTTATAAAATTTTTGCTCAAAAGATCATCTAGACAACTGTATGATTCTCATTGAGAACAGTGCTGTGAAAAGGGTTTTTAAATATTGATGTTATATTCAAAAGCTAGGCTCGAGGAATAGAAGGCTATTGGCTGTGTGACATCTAGTAGGGGAGCCGGATATTTTAAATTTTTAGTGGAGCCACTTGTAATTTTTATTTTAACTGCTACAGAGCCTAAAAAAGAGAAAAGAGAAAATTGTTTTCTAAAGAAAAACTATTTGACATTTCAGAATGGCAACAAACTAAATGCTTGTGGAGCCGAATATTTCCACGTAAGAGGTCAGGTAAAATGTAGTTTTTATTCACTAACCTTCCATGGTACACCTTGAAGGGCAGAACAAGCCAAGCATTCTTTCTTTTAGGAGCTATAGTATATAAGGATCGCACATCAACCACGTTAGTACCACTTCGAGGTATTTCTCGTGCTAAGTGAACATGGAGAAAATAATTTTCTGTTTCCTTGCTCTCACTCTCGTCGCTGTTGGTGAGTGCTTCTGTTTAACCTGAGTTATTGTGAACGCTCTTATTCATGAAGCGCCAAAATGTTTTTACGGTATGTTCAAATTGCGACCAACCGACGATTCTATTCTCTGGTCCATGAAAGGTGCATAATATTAATCGTAAGGATTCTATTATCTTCTGACAACTTTGACCTGTGTGCGCTCTTATGGTTTCTACAAACAAAGCCCATTTAGTAACAATTGTATAATCCCTCCACATCGCTTTCTCTGTTATCCTCGATTCCTAAGGTCCCGAAAGCCGTATGATGAGGCCAGAATAAGAGGAGTGACCAATGCTAAAATGCTACAAGGATTACTTTAAGTAGAAAGAATTTCTTTTGTTATGATAGGGTGTCACAAACGTGTCGGCAGAGTGCGCGGAAAACGCCTGTCTTCACAGCGTTTCCGCATATTTAAGAAAAAGAAAGCTGCCACAACTGGGTCTCGAACAAGCGCCAGAACGAAGCAATAACCTCCACTGCCCCCTTTACGAGAGCCCTATAATATAGCCGCGGCCAATTAACTCTAGTTAGAACCGCAAAATACTCTCGCGCTGCCTAGTAAGCATCTCCGTCCTCATCAAGTTACAAATCCAATGTTCGTGCTGTGCAGTGCGCATCGTCGGCTCCATAAACTGCCGCCTGCACCACTTCATCCTTTAACCTAGGTGAATACGCCATACACATAAGCAACTTGGGCGAGTGCGGGCGAGGTCCGCGAGCGCCGATGTGTCCTAACTGCAGCAGCAACACTGAGGCTTTCGTATTTCTGGAATGCAGAATCTGCAGTACCCTCAAATGTTTTTCCCCCGATGTCGGTGCAGCATTCATTTCTTATTGAACGCAAACCATTATACGACCAGAGAGCGCTGTCCAGCGACTTGATTCATATATAAAAATTGGAGGCGTTTTTATTCGCATTGGCGGGCCTGCTTCAAACATAAGTAAATGTTACGTGTGTTTTAAAGGAGCGAGAATGCTTTACTACAATTGCTCGTGTTTATGGAAGGTTTGCGTGCGCCACAATTATTCATAATACAAGGTCATCAGTAAGATTCCATGAAGAATTAATAGCAGCGATTCGTGATTTCGTATCCTATATAGTTCTTCAGGGACTGCAGTGCAACTATTCTTCTACCGCTACATTTACTGCGTCTGTAGAAGTTTGCATATAAAGGTTGCTTTTTACGGAGCATTGTGTGCTACTTTACGTCTGGACCTAGAGAGAAATCTTCAAAAGCAGTTGTGAAAACCTCGACAGATAGGTCGGAAAACAAACGTGCGTAGAAGGTGATGTCTTTATCCTCGAGGCCGGTCAAACCAATACCAACAGGCTCGAAATTCGACTCTGTAAGAAAAGGCAGTAACGCTCGAACACTTCAAAAGCAATTTTATAATCAATTAAGAAATGTAATCCAGACGGATCAAGTCACCCTGTTTTCAGCTTCCCAAAGTACAAGCGGCGAATATTTATACTAAAAATTCACAATAAACTGCAATTCTTGTAAGAGCACAAGAGGGACAATTGAGGAGAAAATATGCTCCTTCGATTAGATGATAGGTGGCAATATTATGCGCCATGTAAGCATACAGTATTTAGAGGGCTTCATATAGTATGATACCTGTTGAGAATTAACTTGAGCAACTATGCACATTAGCAGAAGAAACTGTCTTGAGGATCAAGCGAAGGACGATAATGCATATTAATACATAATACGATAATAAATTCAAACCGATTAGATTGGACAATAACCATTTTCATCCTGAGATTACATATCTAGCGCCAAATTTAATCCGTTTAAAAATATACTTAGGCTGAAATTGAAGTGTTTCCGCGAATAGCCCCAGAGCTCATCTTACTTATACTTCGTCTAATTGATTCTTTAACCGAGATACATGAAATATTCACCATATACAAGCCGTACAAGCGCATAAATAGTACACAATTAGCTACTTCGTGGTCTATTCTTGCGTTGTTCCGTCTGTACACTAATTCGATTCAACAAAATTCCAAATAGCTCAACTTCACACCCATACAGACTTAGCTTGCCTCCGGTGTCGCGACATGCGAGGGTAAACATACTTAAGTTTGTATCCTAATCGGCATGATCTAGTTAGTTTCAATGCAGAAAAGCATACATGGTGATTGTTACTATATACATGTTTGATATGATGCCTACTAAAGGTATATCAGTGAAGCATGTGCAGCTTGTTTGGAACACATGGTAGGCTACATTCGTGATAAAATATAAAGATAACACAAAAATTTCAGTAAAACTTCAGATTTTTTGAGGGTATTAGTAATGTCAAATTTTGAATAAAGTCAGGATTGCGGGTTAGCCATTGTAATAAAATCCTCCCAATTGGCTTCGTATTCCTAAATATTGGTCACTATAAAAAATAAGGATTTCGTCTCTTCCTCGGGTGCCTTTTCAGCAACTCATATTCGTGAATGAAGCTGCTGAGCGCGAAGTCGCCGCCAAACTCACATTAGAGTCTTCAGCATCAGGCAATACAAAAACGACATCTGATTTTAGAGCATAGAATTGCCACCGACGCCGTTTTTGCCTAAATATGCAATGTCCGGACATCAATTCAAAGACGTTTACGTATTTTTAACGTTCGACATTTGGAATGAGAATAAGGTTTAGATAAATTAAAAACAGCTCGTATTTCGCTTTCGTCTGTCTTTGGGAGTCAAAACTTCTTATCACAGCCTATCACTTTTATCATTTTTTTTTCACTAATGATGATATCGGGATTTTTGTCTTGTCCTCTGCTGTAGTGCCAGAACCCAAGGCGGTTAACGGGATATATGCGGCCCAGCATCTTAAGCTCAAATTTCCTCCCTCCAGTAGCAACCGGTGTCGCTGAGGTATTTAGACCACGAGAGCAGAGGTACAAGCGCGATACAACGCGTTGCAGGCCTGATAAAATACGCAAATATCCTTGTACTGCGCCATGTCCAAAGCTCCCTTTTGTGCTTTCGTATGAAAATGTGTAAAAATTAAGGCCATTTAACGCTTATATAGCAACTCTTTATGCCGTTTTCTGAAGTTGCTCTAATTTTAGGCTAACTTGTTGAATTTGGCAACCCTATCAGCTTATCACTTTCGTAGCGAAACTCAAGTCTTCGTAATCAGTTTTGTAGAAACGTTTCTATATTTTACATGAATATTAACACGCAGCTCTGTTAATTGCAAACCTTATGATTAAGATTTTATATACCAAGCACTCATGAAAATCAAAATTGTACTGAAATAAATGTTTCTACATCAACAAATTTTGTCCGAAAATAACTACCCTAAAACTCAACCTTATACTCATTGAGCAATCAGCACCTTTACTGCATTACTGAGCATTACAGACTTGTTTTGTTCTAAAGTTATTCTTGGCGGAACTCGGAAAGGGCGAATAATAGTAATCGCAGAAAGTGAAAGCTGTGAAAATCGAGCCTAAAATATATTCCCCTATTTTGCTCCGTTTATCACCATTTAGGCTACCGCATTAAGGACATAAAAATGAGTCAGTGCAACCAACGCGATATTTCTTACCACCCTGGCTCATGAATTAGATAATGAAATGGCTGTGCTCCATCGTTGGGAAAGCTGCGTATTTAGAGATATGGAGGGACTAGCAGAAGCACAAATCATCTATAATTCTTGCCGACCGTATATATAGAAAATATGGTATCTCTTTATGTGCGCTGCTTACTTCGCAACAATCGTGCGTCGCAAAAAGGAGCAAATGACAATAAAAATAATGCAAACAATGTAATATTCTGACCAAATTCTTCCCTCGCTCTGCTGCACGTCTGCTTAAAACATCCCTTGACCCACATAGATAGCTTCCTTTTAGGGGAAGGAGTGGCCAGGTGTATTGTAGATGTGTCTACCTCATCGGTGGTGCCTTTAGGGAGCGAGAGGGATCTCAAGGCAATAAGCTTAGTGAGCAATTCAAAGACAAGGAACTTGCAATAAACAAATGAAATTTTGATTTCCTTATTTGGCGCTTACATAACTAAATTACATTCTAGACATCGTTACGTCATTTACGCTTATATTACATTGACCTAAATATTTCAATGAAAGGATATGTTCACTAGCGAAATTTAAGACTGGTCACTCGCCCAATCCAACAGCTTTCCATCTGTCGTCACTAATTGTCACTGCACTTTGAAGAGGTTCGCTCGGCCTATCCCCTGGGTTTCGTTTTTTGATTATATTTAGGATGCAATGTGAGCGCAGAAAATAGTAAAAGCACCTGCATGTGCATGAGCACATGTTTTCTTTTTTCTTAAAACCGGCAAAGTTCTAGAACCGTCTACATTCCATTTGCTCCCTGTAAGCCGTTGTCTCTGCTTATTAGATACACATTTAGTTCTTTCAAGCTGATATTAAATGTCCCTTAGAGGCGGTTTAGATTCACTTCTCCAACTTCAATTCGAAATGCTTCCTTCAATGTCAGAAGCGTATCACTCCTAAAAGACACGGCCGATTGAGTAAGCCGCTTGTTCTTTTAACTCACTTGATTTTGTTTCAGAAGCTGTTCTTTCAGGAAGGCGCTGCAGTAATCGACAAAAATGTCCAACGTGATCCTTCTACTCTTTGTTGAGGCAGAGAGAAGGCCTAAAACGAATTCACAGAAGAACCTAACATACCTTGTATAAGAATAGCGATACTGTGACGCTGGGAAGGGGACGCTATATAGCGGATCATATTTTTCTCTTATTATAACCCTAAATTTAGCTATCCCTGGATACTGCTTCACTTCATTTGAAATCACGTCAATACTTCGCCATAAGCAGGCTGCCTCAAAATTTAAGAATAGACGTTCGCAAAATTAATGCCAATAATTCAAACCGTCTGTTTTCGCCGTGAATATCTAATTCTAAATATATATCTGCCTTCTTATAAATACACCATGTAACATTACGACAAAGTGAAACAGGCGTCTCTTATTTTTCTCTGCGTAGAAACACAGGGCTTGGATTGGGTTGATAGCTTCGTTTCGATTTTCAATAAAAATTACTGGGAAGAGCAAATAGTACCTGTTGTAATTGTCACGTTTGTTCAGGCGCTTTAACGAATAAACGCCTGTACATCTGTTTAATTCCAAAGTAATATATTTTATTTACACCAGTCCTATTTACATATTTCACGGCAGGTGAAAACAGGATGTTAAAAGGAAAGTAAATGACTATAGGTCAGTCACTGAATGTCCTTCGCAATCCTTCATTTTCTGAGGAGGGAACTGAATGAATTAGTGCCTCTTTAAGTGAACCTCCAGAACAATACAGTATTGATTAAAAGATAGGAATGATGATAAAACTGATAAACAAAACGTTGATTTCAGCCCTGGGTGCAGACATCAAGTGCGAGAACGAATATAAAGTGGATGATGAGTGCGGTGCCGACGAAAACCCACTCGAAGGATCTGTCTTTTTTTACGACAAAAACTCCAAAAAATGCTACGAAGGCGAAATTTGTGATCAAAGCTCTAAGGCGAAGTATTTCTCTTCTATGACTGATTGCAAAGAAAAATGCAAGGGTAAGTCCCAAAGCAGATTTTAGTAAAGTTGATCACAGGCTTTAGATATTATTATTGTTTTCTCGGCATGGACTGATAAAGTGTGTAATAAGGTAAATGTGCGACGCTTCTGCATTTTGTTCCCGCTACGGCTGCGTCCATCGCAAGAGATCCAGACTGCAACGGGTGCCCGAAGATCGTCGTCTCTATCTGAGTGTTTCCTTCTAAGGGAAACATGGACTCTCCGTACGTCTGACGTAAGATGGCTTAACAGTTTCAAGTTACAGAATTGTACACATGGCGTGATAAAAAGTTCGAGAATAGTGCCGACATCTGCGTAGAAAGTAAATGTTTGTTCTGCTTTCCAGCTTGCGCTGCATTGCAAAGAAAGGGCGCGAGGTACAATCAATGGGCGATTTTATTCCATCAGCTGTTTAGCCACACAGGAAAAGGGCACAGCTGCCAGATAGTCAAGGGCAATTTTATTTTTTTTCACACGGCTAAGCTTTAGGTTTTTCAGTTCGAAACAAAAAGAAGTAAATTCATTGTCTTCCTTTCTTTTTATTCCCTAAAGAACAGCCCATTTTCCACACTTATCCCCACATTTTAGCAATATCTCGTTCCATGCAAGTGAAAGGCGGTCCAGCGTTAGTAAAGCACTAATTCTGAAAAACATAAAATACGTATCATGAAAACACAAAACTACAGTGCCTAAAATGTTTTGAAATTTGATATAATTGGAATAATGAAAAGCTACCAGTTTAGGACAGAAATGCAAGGGAACAAAAAAAAAAATGCGTAGCCCACATTCATTCTAGATTATCCTATGTTGTGCCATGAAAGAACGCCATTTCTGAAGATTCTAGCTTTAGCGCGGTCAATTGTGAAAATAATACAGAAGGAAACAAGCGATACCATTTTGGAACCCAGTAACTATGCGAGATGGTCACTTTTGCTGTATTGGTTGATAATGTTTTTATTTGTTTAGGATAGAGACTCTTATCCAAGGTTAACGGAAGCTAGGCCGGGATATTTGCATAGGCTGATAGGGTGTGCAGCATGCCTAAATGTGCGTCTGAGGGAAACAGCAACAAACTTTTGCTCTCAGTAAAAACCCTTTCTTTTTTATATCTGGCTGTGTTGGTATGAAAGTACCAATAATTTGTTCTTTAGAAATTATGTAGAAAAACAACATTCATCAGACCGACGAAATTAAATGGGTATTGTTTTTATTTTCTCATTTTCGTCTGTTAATAGAAGCATGTTGCGTTATCCCTTTTTTTGGCTGACCTATTATAAATTCTTTCACTAAAGGAAACCCACCTGAAGCCCCATTCGGATTCAATCTTATGACGTCTGATATTTTTGTATTTTATTCTATTAACTAAGCTACATGACTGGCTCTCTATTTTTCTACTTTTTCTGGTACTTGAGTTCCTTGGAACCTATTCTTTAGAGTGAACATTAGCGCTACTTTCATCCCTACTGGCGGACGTAGTATGTCCTCTATAACTGTGATGTTTCGCCTAAGATGTGATCAAAGGGAGAAGGGGGGGTTGCTCGCTGAGCTTCCTCGCGCTACTAAATACATCAAGTTTGAAGAACCGGAAGCCGTCTAGACGACCGGAAGATATTGAGCGTAAAAGAGCGAAAATACGAGGAAAAAGTTTTTACGCCTTTTTAATTAATGTGGAGCAGCACCTCCTCATCCCGTGCTAACTAAGCAGTTTATTTACTGCGATCACCATCTTACAGCTCTGAGCAAGTTAAGTAGGTTTAGGAATTGCACGTTGGACGCTGACGTGGGTCTGTTCGTGGGCTTCACGCAAAACTGGTTTGTTTTAATACCACGGCGAAGGATGAGCAGTTTTATCGCTGCCATGGACACACGCTCCACCTGAGGATCCGCTTTCTTAATCAGTCGAGAGCAAAAGCCTGTACATAGCACATCACATTACCTCGCACACTTTTCTTTTTGTCCGCTCTTTATTGCATTTTATTTTTGCAAATAGTTTCAAGAGGACAGATATTCCTTCTGTAAGCACGGCTCCAAGTATCCCCATTTCCCATTAATTTTCTTCATGTAAATTGTTCATGCGATCAAACCTCTGATAGCGCCTAAGTCATTTTCACTACGAAGGAATACAGCATTAAATCACCGAAAGAAGTCATGCAAAAATGCAAAATAATATTAACGAACAAAATGACAAAACGGTGTCGGCATGGTATTCTATAGCAAGCGTCTATAGGCGTTAGTGGTAAGAATTATGTCCTTTTTCACCATTTATATTGTACAACAGGTGCTTTGTTATAAGAGGAACGTCTGCGCCACCACAAGACGGTTGTCAATCGACACAGGCACATTCAATAATTTTACCTATATCCTTTCAGATCGCTGTATGCTACCTTTGTTCCTTTGCCTCAAATAATCTGCGCCTCTGAGAATTAGTATTAAGCATTACTATTTTCTTTACTATCATATTACAATGCAGGTCTGCCCTAAATTCGAATCGTTTCTTACTAGAAAAAGATGGACATTTCCGATCTGCATAAATAGCGCAAGCTCTGAACTACATTGTCGCAGAATATGTAATCTATAGCTTATAATCATGCTAAGAGCGCTGAGAGCGACGACAATCTTCGCCGTACGGCACAAAGCAGCTGTGCTCTCGCCAATAAATTCTGTATCTAATTGCACGCATTTTACGGAGTGGTCTACTAAAGGGCAACAGGTATGCTCAACGACTGGGTTAGGAAGTGTCCGTAACTTCCGCAGGTATAGTAACGTTTGCTGTCGGCAGATGTTTCTAGCCGGTAATAGAGAAGATACCCACGGAAATTTAGTAACATTTGCCCTCGACAAGTGTTTTACTTGCGCAGTTTCCCGGAACGTGGTCGATCAGAGAGAATAACATGAACTATAACATGCAGCGATCAAGTTCATAAGATGGAAACGATTGTTCATTTTAAGTGTAACCGTGTTTTCTTTACTCTCGCTTTTTTTTTTAGTTAAAGAAGACGAAGAACCATCATTAGGACTTGAAGACTGAGGTACGCAAGACAAGTGGGGCTAAAGTGAAAACATGAAGTCATGCCAAATGCCCTCACTAAAGCCAAACATTTTTTCGTTAAACTAACTTTCTATGCAAAGCAATTCCAGAGGTACGGTTGATTTTTTTTTAAAGCTTTCAAGAAGCTAAATAAAGTGGTCTTTTCGTTTTCTGTATTACTCGAGTACTTATTCACCTGCATTATTTGCTGGCGTCCCTTCAAGGTTTCACTTTCAAAATATTCAAGGTGTCCATAATGGAACACTTTCTAATGCAGTGCTAAGGTTACTCGCAGCTGTACGCCAAGAAAACGACAATGTCAAACGGGTGGGCGAATAGAGGCATTTCCCCCTAAGTGTGTGTATGTAGCGGAGAACTGGGGAGGGGGCAGGAATTGTGTCTTTCCGCTCGCCCACTAAAAGCAATGAACTTCTTGCCATCCCCTTCTTGTGGTATAGAGCAAGTGAAAAAAGCTAGTCAGTTCTAGACACCTGCTCCTCTAATAATATCACCCAAAATGCTGAAATCCCCAAGTTTCAAGGAACAAATGGCGCTTTGCCAGCGGCAATCACATATAAAGTGCCCTTTATTTGACCACGCTTGCGAAATACCGCTTACCCACTACTGGATTGATCCATGGATATGCTTCAGTGTTTTTTGGGAAGAAGAGAGGACTGGCTTGCTTGCTCTTTCAGCAGAAACGACAGCTGCAGCAAACGGAGATATGAGTTAAATAATACATTTAGGTGCTTAACACGCACTTCGACGTATTCTGTATTTTGCAAACAAAATCATTATGCGAATTCACTAAGCTGCGTTCGCACCGGTATCTATGTTGCATCAAATGGTTAGTTTAGGTTTGGTTGTTGGGTTTATTGCCCCCAAGAGACTACGGCTACGAGAGATGCCGTAGTGGACGGCTGAGCAAATTTTGACAACCTGGGGTCTTTGACGTGCGTTGGCATTGCACAAATACGGGAGCATTGCTTTTCGCCTCCATCGAGAAGCGGCCGCCGCGGTTTGGATTCGATGCCGGATCGATGGGAACAGTAGTCTATTGCTGTAACCACTGCATTCTGGCGTGTGTTCTTTTAAAACTATTGACTGATTCTCCGACAGCGCGGTGATGATTTGTACTTAAAAAATTGCTAATCATTCCTTCAAAAAATATATTCTAAGCGATGATTAGAATGTCTATTAGCTATTCTGAACAACTAGAAAGATTTTTTCCGCTCTCACCTCGGGACCAAGCGTGTGTGGTTATATTAACTAGGAAATCGCATTACCTCGCTGTGATTTTTATGCAGTTATTGCAAAATGCAGTTAGCATGTTCGGCGAAGGGCAAAGAAAACTAGAAATGTATTTCTGAGAGATCTTATAAACGTCTTCATATTCTGAATATTTTCACGTGAGAAGTGTGAATTCATTCCTTCGGCCTTCAGATTCGTTTTATTTTCGAAGAAAAATGGCATGCTTGCCTACTTTAAATATTGTTTGCCCTCACATGCTAGTCGTGCTCTGTATGCGAAGATGAATAGAGCAGGTGTAACCAATTGTGCCTTTTAAGCTGCCGTTTGAAAATAGAACGGAGAAAATAATAACTGCTGTAGTTTTACTGCACTACTCTTCAAAGCGTTTGCTCTTTCACATAGTCGCAGAAACTCTGGCAGGAGTAATTTCACTCAAAATAGATGAATACACAGAGAGTAGCAGAGAAACCAGGCACGCATGAACTACCAAGCTCACGTAAGTGAAACATCTCTCTTAACATAGTTGAATGATCGTGAATGGTGCTTTGGTTACATTATTTGTATGGCACAATTCATGCCCGATTTCGCTAGAAAAATTATACATAAGAAAATGGAAGACTAATTAGGATTAAAAGTTCTAAATGACTACTTCGCAACAAGCAAGTCTGGTATTCAAGTAGTACGGGGGACGAGGATAGCGACACTTAGGCGCTTTTTCCTGCCTTGAGGGGAGTCATCACGCCGTCAACTCAACCAATGGGCGGCTATCAGGGAGCCCACAGCGCACTAAATGACAGGTAATACCAGCCACAATTTTACTTGGGCTGGTGCAATCCATAGTGACCAATCTGAACACCTACGTCTCAAAAATCAGGTGATTTGCAGCGTTTGGTGACCGCGGTACTCCTCAAAACTTTCGCGTCATGTATTTTACGGGAAGAATAACTGCTCCAGGGATAAGGTGTCTCCTGTGGCTACCCTACAGCAAGTGGCAAAGCACGATCTGGTGCAAACAATTCTGCTTCAACTCGGGCAATCTTCATTCTGACATGAAACCTTGACATTTTGGACAGCTTGGTTGATGACAGGATCCTGCTGAATGATTTAGCAGCGCCTGATAATAAAGGCTACCGTATTTTACGGCACTTGCAGAGACCAAAGCAGACAGGCTTGAGAAGGATTTCTCTGCAATATGGAATCTACACCTGTAAAAATCTCATTTTGCAGAAAAGGGTTTTCGTGCAGGAAGTACAACACACCTCTATCAAATTTGGCGACCATAGAGTAATGATTGTTGTACCACAATAAAGGACTGAACAAGGATGTAACGTGAAGAACTAGTATCCGCGAAAACAATATTGCTCGTAACTGCGCATGGCAGTTGAACTGAAAAATGATTTTACTCTACACAGTTTAAAAACAAATTATATAAAACGTTGTGCTTAAATTTTGAAATACCGAGTACTTAACCATCGATATTTGCATTATGCTCTTTAGCAATTGCAAAGAGAAAGGTCTCTGGTACGCATCGAGGCGAAATATGTAGAATTGAGGTCCCAGTGGGTTTCAGCTATGCATGTTTTGGTAGCCCTTGTGGACCAGTGGAAAGGGTTGCGGACCCATTGCGACCATTACGGGGGGGGGGGGGGAGGAAAGGGGGAAGTTACTTGGAAGGACTACTGCCGGAGATCGGAAAGCAAGTCAAGGAATTTGGATTGAGTCAATGCTAAAGAGGTCTCTAAACAACGCGCACCTGAGAGAACAGCACGCCTCCAGAGGACATGGGAAAGAGGCGATGCTTTGTCTCTGGAATGCATGCCATAGAAGGGATTCGACTGCGCCTAACGCCGCCCGCTCGCCAGATACCCGAGACGTTCTGCATTGCAGCCCCGTGCAGCAGTGCAGCCAGATGCCGAGTGACACAGATGCTTATTAAACAACGCCGTACACGTACGCTCGTTCTCGCGCGCTCTCCGTTTCATCATTGCTTTCCTGTTTCTCTTTATTTGAGTAGCTAAAGTCGGCTCTAAGCCTCTCGCATTTTTAAGCCTGCATAACTGTGTCTAACCCAGCTATAGCTACCGTGACAACTTTGTCTTTTTTTTTTTTTTTTGTGGGCGAGAATTTCGCGGACCCTATAGATCACTTGGCGTTCCCCCATTCGAGAAACAGTGCAATAGACATAATAATTCAGTACTCTTTCAAGTGCCAAGTTCGCAAAAACGCAAAAAAATCTTCCTAGAAAGCTATGCTTACTTTTGCATGTTTTCATGCATTCTTCTCTTGTCGAAAAGATATTCACCCCATACCCGCACCTGCCGTAAGCAGAACGAAAGCAAGCGTGGAATTCCTTGTTATAGTACCAATGGGAGGTCCATTTTGCACATTGTTCATTGAATGTATAGAGCCTGCAAAGGTTTTTTTCATCTGAAAACAAATAAAATAGACTGAGTAATTAGAAAATTGTCTTTGGAGGGTTATGTCTAGTTCGCACGCAATATGGAAAGCGCTGAGATAACTTTCAAAGTTTCCGCTTCTCCCATTTTCGCGAGAGCGTCGCGTAGCTACTGCAACGTTAATATTCAGGAGGAAAAGAGAAACCGCTGTCACTTTGACGGAGTGTCCTTGGGCAACAAAGGCGCATTCGTACGTTTTCTACTGGTTACTGTTGATATACAAATTCTATATATTCCCTACCTTTTGGTCATATGTCCTAGTTTATGACAATCAAGTTTCCGCGAATGAATGCTTAGTTTATCTGCATTTCCTTATCAGAATGAAGGCTTCCAGACTCATGAGTATGCGGTTTCAACTCAATAACATTAAAGACTAAATAAGCAATAAAATTCTGGTCCGCCAAGCATAAACATGGCAACTAGATTGCAAGATTCAGCTCTCGTCTTCCTTGCTGCACAAAAGGTTGAATAGTGAAATCTGTTGCTTGCAGATATGCTCAGGGAAACCAATAGCCGCAACATATGCTTCCTACCGGGCTAAATAAACACTGAGCACCGAGTTCGATACTGCACTGCAAAAATTAATTGAGTCTCATGTCTCGTAGCAGAGGCGTCGTACGAGAAGCCCTAAGATTGATAAATGCTGCAATCGGAGATTGAACAAACCGGCGCATTTGTTTAGTACCTACAAAAGGGTACTCAAGGGGTTGCAAAGGACAGATTCAATTACCACATTTCACCTTATTATATTTTCACTAGGCTTCGGAGCACTAAAACTTAGTTGTTAATGTTTGAATACAGCGAGATGGAACTAGAAGCCAGACTCAACTCCTTTAGCATAAATTGCGTCTCTCCACGAAATGTCTAAATCAGATTTTAAATATACAATTTTGCCAATTCCTGCGCATGAGATGATTACCACAGGCATGCGGTGCAGTTAGGGGCTTCCCAGTGCATCAAATACACGCATTTACTACACGCGACGAAGGAAGTGTATCTGCGTATGTTGCATCATTCTGGTCATGCAACTAAAGGAGACGGGTTTTCATGGCGAAAATGCAGATTTCAGCCAAAATGAGAGCGTGAGATAGCTGCTCAATTTAATTACTTACTTTTACTGCTATGGTCAGTGCTACTTGTATAGAGGAGGCATGTGATATTATTTCACCACTCAGCTACAATTCATGTGCGTGGTAAAACCTGTACTTTGTAGTGCTAAAAATGCTACTACATCAAAAAACACGCTTCAGATTTGGTCCATTTTTGTTCTGTTTGGAGATTTATTTGCTGCTTGCAATAAGATACCGAAAGGATCTCGTGAGGAGTAATTTTCTGTGCATTCGTCACCATATGTTACTTGACAAGTAGGTTTGATTGGGCAACCGATAAGGAAGGTTTTCTTACTATTGTGAGCAAAAGATGTCTGGAGGCGATATCATATTATACATTTGACTTTGAAACGGTGGAGCAGTCATTTAAGAGAAATGCGTTTTTTTTTTTTTCAAACATCACATCGGTCTCTACCGACCATACGGGCAATAGCTCTAGTTCGAGCTGCTTTGAAGGAAAATGGTAGAGCAGAACAACCAAACCACAGCGTACTATACAAGCAGCGTTGTGGCAGCGTACGATACATGCAGCTTTTGAGCGAAGGCGGCATATAATTCGAAGCAATGCCGGCAGGACTACGCAGGGAGAGACATTTTACATTTAACCGTTAGGCCAACTAGGATACAGTGATACGAGTGATGCATGTGGCCTATTTTCTCACTAACAATGGCAGAGACAACAAAGTGAGTGAACACTATATGTAAGTGTAATACGTGATGTTGAATCAGCAGAACTGGAGAGTTCCCCTCGCTCATGTGCTTGTCCATCCAAGAGGATACTATTATGCGTTTTAAGATCCTCCAGGAACCCTATTTATAGGACGTCATGATTTGCTGGATCAACAGTTCTTAATATGCTATATGGCTCACTGCTCCAGAATAACTTCTTGCTGTCCCACTAACCTAATATTCACTGCATTCACCGACGATGTCACTGGGTACTCGGTCATCGCCTACCACCCTGAACGTCTA
>JAJIZL010024558.1:286125-313946 GCA_023969395.1 Amblyomma maculatum | reverse complement strand
TATGTTTTATATCTCCTCATTCGTGTCAACCGTTTGTTTTGTGGCCCACACGAGTCCCAATCTGAACCCATTTCGCTGTTATTTTCCTGATTGTTTCTTACCTTCTTGTTCTCGTGTTTAAGTCCCAACAGCTAAATAGGAAACACAAAATCTCTGACAAAGCTCTTTAGCAGCCACGCTGCTGGTACTTCAGAATATTTTTTTTATAGGCACACTATGGAATGGGCAGAAACCAGGCTGCTCGACGGACTAAATTGTTTACAATCTACGCTATTGACATGTCTCGCCTATCGAAGTTTATAAAGCAATAGATTTTGCTCTTTCATACAGACAAAATAAAGCAAATAGAATAAATAAAAAAAGGTTGTTGCTCATAATTCAGGCATTCCTTATGGTGGCACTTTTGTTAATTACTGTTGCCGAAATTTAAGAGCATTTATCGAAGTTACTTTTTGTTATTACTCTGCGTGATCGTACCTTCATCACTGTTGGTGTTGTCAGGCTTCCCTGCATCGGGATTGTACGCTGCAAGAATGATAATTCTCTTAAAACTGGCATAGGTGACACATTTATACAAGATGAAATATAAGTGCTGGCCAC
Source organism: Amblyomma maculatum (assembly GCA_023969395.1). Lineage (NCBI taxonomy): Eukaryota > Metazoa > Arthropoda > Arachnida > Ixodida > Ixodidae > Amblyomma > Amblyomma maculatum. The sequence continues at coordinate 313,346 of JAJIZL010024558.1, read as the reverse complement.
TATACATTTGTAAAAAAAAAAGTGAGTCAGTATAGAAAATCGTTGAGTTGCATTTTTCCTGTTATAACCAACTATAAATAAAGCATTACTGATCGTGATCCACTGATGGCAGTCACCTAAAGATGCGAAGTACTATAGAACACATTATCCGCCCATATGTATTTTCTTTTGAAAAGCAGAGCAAAGGCTATAGTTAGGCCTATGCCACACAAGAGATAAAAGAATGCGATATACCAATTGCGCGTTAACTCTTTCTTATGAGTGCTTCTGAAGTAGGGTCACATAGCGTTGAAAAATAAAACAATTAGGAACCAATTATATCGAAGCTTTTTCTAGTCCTCATGAACCCCGGGGTTATCTTTGAACGTTGCAGGCTCTTTCCATCGGTCTTTGAAGCCGAAAAGGCAAAACACAAGAAGATAAATTAGGTTTGGCGTTGTTTTGGCAGTAGCGAGTAAATAGCACTTGATACCCTGTGTATAGCAATTACTCACGCATAGTTATAAGAATAATACGTGACACCATAAATTAGTTGTCAATACTTTTAATGGTTGCTAGCCCCAAGAAAAAGAAGTTAAAAATTATGCGGGGCTAAACGGCAGAAAATGTATTCGGTGAAGGCCGGATTCGTATTCGGCCATCATCCTTTAAAGTATGTACAACATTTTCTACTTAACTTAGATGGCGCGAACTCCAAATTTTAAAATCTTGGCAATCCGATGAGTAGAGTAATTGGTACTTGGAGTAAAAAAAACAATGCAATAATGACACACTCAAGATTAATTAAACGTGACTGCATCTTCCAGTTACCGCGTTTCAACAGCCATGTTGTTTCCGGTTCCGGTCTGGAGGTCTTTCTTGTGTTCCAACAAGACTGGTCGTTGACACAACGACCAGTCTGGCCCACATAACATCTGCCACACGATAAAAGAATCTTATATACAACACCAGTCTTGCATGGAACAAACGGATCCCTGTGTTTTTTAGAGCATTCAGCCTTCCTCTTCTGTGCCACGTTCACCTTGCGGCAAAGTCGGGCAAGTTTGTTATAGGCCGAGAATACCAGACGAACCCCTGCTCTGCGACAATTGTATTGTGGGAACACAAGAGAGACCTCAAGACCGGAACCAGAAACAACATGGCAGTTCATTGTGCCTCATGCCGCGGTTGCCGTCCAGCCCTAGACAGGTGCAGCGTCATAAGAAGATACAGCAAAAGAAGTACACGTGATATATTTGAGGCCTTATGCATATTTAAGATAGGTGAAGATTGTGTCAGCACCCCGTCCATATCGCTACACAAAAAGGAACTTGCCTACCTCGACGATCTTTTTCATCCATAATTTCCAGCATTTTCGTCACTTTTGACGCCTACAGGGATGTGCCAGTTTTTTTCAAAATGAGACAAGCTTCATTTTGCTGATAGTTTTAAATCTTGTTATACGCGTCTATTATTCGTCAAGGAATCTACCTTGTATCACTCTGATACCAACCTGACTCGTTTTGTGACTATAAATTCCTTATGTTCGTAAATAAATGTCAGTTGCTAGTCAGCGCCTGTGTTGTGTGGTCTCGTCTTCGCTTTCGCGCTGTTTTTCTTCACCTCTATTATGCACCAACTAGCCCGCCGAAATTCTCTCTTGGATCTGACGGTACCCAAGTATAATGGCCCATTTTACCGTAAATGGCTCCTAGCCTTAAGAAAAACATGTCAGAGTTGTAATGCACATTCTTCTGGACCAAATAGTTTATAAAGCTATTGCTTGTGCAGTGTTCACGTGCTTTTATGCAATATTGCTTCGCATTAAGCACCCATTTGCTATTTAAAGGAGTGGCTTGTTTGCAACAGGGATCCCAACCGATGGCACACGTACCTCCGATTATTTGCCGTATATTGAAGTGTAGCTATCCATATAGAAATGACAAGAATACTGCGCCTCCCATTCCGCCAAAAGAAAACCAACGAAAGAGGTTCAACATTTTGCCTAACTCCGTACCAGTCTCACAATGCCAAAAATTCGCAGAATGAAAAGACGGTGTTTACGCGCTATCTTGGCTATTTCTAGGCGAAGCTTAAATGACGTCCTCCTAAATTTTAAGAGATTGCCTCGTCTCACTCTGAAATATTGTTCCAGCGTTAATTTCAGGAGATATGGATTCACGTTAATTTGAATTTTCTCCCCTCTTGGTGCTACATGATACACTCGTGATCTAAAATTGCTCGCTTTTAAATTATACGAAGGGAAACTACATTTGCACACGGATAGTCTGAACTATTTTATCGCCCGACTACTGTGCCGGAGTTCCCGGGATCGAATCCCGGCCTCGGCGGCTGCGTTTCGATGGAGGCGAAACGAAGTGGCGTCCGTGTGCTGTGCGATGTCAGCGCACGTTAAAGATCCCCAGGTGGTCGAAATTACTCCGTAGCCCTCCACTGCAGCCCCCCTTTCTCTCTATCCACTTTCAATCCCACCTTCATTCCTTCCCTTACGGCGCGGTTCAGGTGTCCACAGAGCAAGTGTGACAGATACTGCGCCTTTCCCTTCCTATGAACCAACCAACCAACCAACCAAATGCATCGCTGCATTACACTGAGAATAAATGTTGCGGCTAATAGTCAGGTAGTGGAGATAGTGATAAATAATTGTGGTAAAGGTTCAGAGGGGCTGTAATTAACTTATGCGCATCTTGTCTCTGCATGCTCACAAATCGTCATTGTTAAATAATTCATTAATAAACCTCACCATTCAGAAAACAATTTTTACGGAATATTTCAGCACGTCATAAATTCGTAAAAGAAGCATTACGAAACAGCACTGAACAAGGTTTGAGGGGCAGCTTGAGTTCGAAAACCGCGTCAGAGTTTTTACAAGGCGAGTTGTCTTCGTCTCGACAACGCGATTATCACTACTAGGGTTTAAATACGCGTTTGCTTTTGGAGCAAAAGCCAGGTCGCAAGAGAGAGACAGAGAGAAAGGGAGGGCTATGAGTGGAAGGATATTTCCTTGGGGATGAAATTCTAAGCTTGAAAAACAAATAACAAAGGCAGAAGCCGAAAAAAGACAATGTGAGGTAGATAAGTCAGCACCTAAAGCAGGTTGATATGCTGACATATGTTTTATGAAAGTGGAAGGGCATTCCAAAAGCGCCCTATAGCAATAGAGCTGAAGTGCGATAGAGCAATATAGCATTTCAGCAACAGAGCTGAATTTTCACGCCCTTAACGTGACCATGAAGACCTTCTGGCAGGTTTGACAGGCTATAGGTTCATACAGCCAGTACAGTAGCACAGGCACCACCAGACAAGATCCAACGAAACGCGCACACCTCGAGCACCTCCTCTTTCTTCCTTTTCTGCCTCTCCTGAACACTTCTCCGTAACATTTTTCTTGTCGCAGACAAAGCCCTCCGGTCGAGACACTCGTCAGGACGACGATGGCAAGGTTTTAGTCTCGCGACGTGGGTAACCGCAGTGCTTACCTAACGTCGGCCGCTTTTAGTGAGGCGCGCAATCCGATAAGTGAGGTCACTGATTTTGTCCAAGATCACGTAGGGACCGGTATAGTGCACAAGCATTTTCTGGCATGAAATACGCTTCCGTGTTGGGCGACAAGGACAGACCAACTCGCAAGGGAGATAGGCGAAGTGGTGATGATGGTCGTCGTATAGCGGAATTTCGAGCGAGGCGAGGGTTCTCAGGCGGGCTATCCGGCCTCCTTTTTCAGCCCGGCAGAGGATCTTGACAATCCCAGAATAGGTGTTGGTGAAGAATGAAAGGATGCTCCCTAGGGTGGGTCGAGAATGTCGGACATAAAGAAGAAAAAACGGACTGTAACGTGTTGTTTTCTGTTAAGCGGTATTGTAAGCGTATGTGATAAATAATACACAGAGCCCCAATTCTTGTAGTCGGCGGCGATGTACATTGTTGATTAGCTGGGCCAGTCCATTTGCTTGAGAGTGATAAGGAGTAGAGTGTCCAAAATGCGTTAGGCACAAGCGAAGCAGTTCGAACACAACATCCGCTGTGAACAGTGGATCTCGGTGGCTTACCAAAACTCGTGTCGCCCCATAGCGAAGTATAACAAAGTGTAACATTAGTTATTGGGAGCTTTCCGGAAGCAGAACAGGACACAAAATAGTAACAAATCAGAGCGAACCCTACCTCCAAACTCTGGCACTATATGAAGAAAAGGAATCAATGGGGAACTAAAGTAATAAGTGGTAAGAAGGAAGCGTGTTTGAAAAGCACTCAGATTTTTTTTTTTTAGGGGCATTTGCGGAAGAGGAGGCAGTTGAGTATACAGGCGCTGTGAATAAACTGTAGATTAACGCATTATTGGCTTGGCTTGTCTTGGTGTGTGGGGTTTAACGTCCCAAAGTGACTAACGCTATGAGAGACGCCGCAGTTTATTGCTCCGGAAATTTCGACCACCTGGGGTTCTTTAACCTGTGCTAACATTGCAAAGGTCTTTCCAGTTGTGATGTATGGATGCGAGAGTTGGACTGTGAAAAAGGCTGACCGCCGAAGAATTGACGCGTTTGAATTGTGGTGCTGGCGAAGACTCTTAGGAGTTCCTTGGACTGCCAGAAGATCAAATCAGTCGATATTGTCGACCATAAACCCTGACTGCTCATTGGAGGGTCAAATTCTAAAGTTAAAGCTCAGCTACTTTGGTCATCTGATGAGAAGAGAGGAGTCGCTGGAGAAAGATTTGATGTTGGGAAAGGTTGAGGGTCGCCGGAGAAGGGGTAGGCAGCGAACGCGATGGTTAGATGGCATTCTCGAGGCATTGCAGATGAAGCTATGTGATGTTAAGAAGATAGTGAGAGACCGGAAAACGTGGCGTGACATGGTCCATAGGGTCACGAAGAGTCGGACACGACTGAACGCCTGAACTGAACTGAACATTGCAAAGCGCACGGGCGTCTAGCTCATCGCCTCCATCGTAGGCGGCCCCCGCGGCCGGTATTCGATTCTACCTCCTTGGGCACTGTAGTCGAGGTTGAGCGTAAAATGAATATATTTAGGTAATTCTAATGCTCCCTTCGAGATACTTATTCCTGGTGGTTCCGATGTTACAAACTTAATGATTAGTTATGGCTCCCTATATTTCTATCCATTGAAGATTTAACGCCTGACAGGAGAATAAATATAATTTAATTTGATCAAACTTATGGCCATTCTAATTGAAATTCTGGGAAACTCCTTCTGGGAGGCTTTTGCCTGTATTTGCCTGATGATCATTTTTGCCTTATATGCATTGAGTGTTCGGTCTGTCTTTTGAATTGCTTATGACAGAAGGAGCATTCTAGAACACAGATAACATTTGGCGATGTGCAATTAAAGCCTAACTTTATGTGAAAAGTGAAATCGCTCGCAGTAGTTTTCCCCGGGGCATGTTTTTGTAAATGATTGCGCGTCTTACACCTGGGCCGTGAGCGGGAACGTAGTTGTGTTCAACGTTTGCTGTCGAGTTTAGAATGCACTAGAATATCTCTGAGGTTAGTGTTAATTTCTTTGTAAGTCTTTGTGCCTCCAGGACTACTTTCTTCAGTGCTCTTGCATGTTAGCATGAAGTAGTAGTTCTGCAGAATATTGTTTATGTTTCGAAGGTCATTGCAGTATTTTGTTACATCAGATGGCTGGCCTTCATTGTTAGCGTTTGGTCGCTTCGTGAGCACATCATTACGGTTTAAAGTGGTTGCTTTCTGGAGGAAAAGGGAGTTACAAGGTTATTGTTCTAATTAGTTCCGCTTTCTATGACTATTTCATTGATTTATTCATTATCATCGCTTCATTTTCTTCTCAGCAGTGTTGCTTGTCCTGCCAGTCTTATTTGCTTAGATCATCTCGGATGACTGGTGAAAGCTAGGTGCTATTGCTTATCTGTTGGTATCCTGTACAAGGGAGATTCACGTTTTGCATTCTCCCTGGGCACCGCGATGTCAATAAAATTGATTTTCAGTTGCTAAGAATAGTATGCACATTTATAGCCACTGTAATGTTTATTAAGATGGCAGATGAATAATTGCAGTGATTCTGATCCATGCTTCCTTGTCCTGAAGGTGTCGGAAATATAATGAGGCATGTGAGTGTTTTGTTCCGATAACAAACTTAATAAAGTAGATTAGAGAACTCCCATAAATATATTCCGGTAAGTCAGTAAGAATATAGTGCTCATGCCGGTTGCGAATATCTGCTTTAATAAGATAAATTGAACTCGAAAATAATTTACAGTGAGAACTTGTTCACTTGCAAGGAGCAAACGATAAGCATCCGATTCATATGGCGAAAGAGGAGGGTTGTTTTGTTGTTGAATAATGCTATGTGGTATCAAGAAAACAGTGGGAGACCGTGAAGCTTGGCGTGATATGGTGTATAGGGTCACGAAGAGTCGGACACGACTGGACGACTGAAGTGAACCGAATACTTGAGAGAGGACTCCTATATCTTCGTCGATTGGGATATTAGTGAGCGGACCATGATATCAAGTTTGATATCTGTACAGTCATCTGAAAGGTTAGCTGGGAGTGTTATTAATAAGCTCATTTATTCTGAGAACGTGAGGTGTGTCCTGCTCAAATTAAGGAAGCTGGGTTGGAAGCTCTGCTAAGCAATCAGTATTGAACATTGACAGATTTTCTATGGGCGTATTATTGTTAGGAAAAATTGCCTTTTCCGGTATGTCGATGATAAACAGTGCTTCTACGGAAGCCTTGTGAACCTTGGGCACAGGGTAAAATAGACCTGTTTGTTTGATTCCCTGGGAAATTTGTAATCATTTTCAATAATTATTTATATGGCTCAGGATGGCTTTACTGAAGTATTCTTCTGTATGCGTATAAAATTTTGATACGGGCAAGAGTTGTTAAGCGGTCTATAGGCCTCTTTTGTATTTTTCTATCGCGAGAATAACTATGATGCCACCTTTGTCGGCGAGCTTGATAGCTATGTAAGGTCGAGAAGCTAGGTTGTCAAGTGTTGTTATTTCGATTGAAGAGATTTTTCTAGGCTTTCGAGCTAGCTTTGTTTATTCAGAAATCTGTTTTAAGACGAATTGAATGTAGAGGTATGGTTACTGGCAGCGCTGTGCATCAGAAGAACATGTTCTGGGGGCTCTTAGTAGGTTAGAGGCATTCAGTAGATGATTTTGGTTTTCGACAGACTTTTTTGTACGCATTCTCCTTACCAATTCAGTTGTATCCTGGTGAAGTTTGTACTCATTGAAGGTATAGTTTTTTTCGATAGAAGGTTAGACCTCTTCAAAGAATCTGTTTGTTACTACCTCCTAAATATCTACAAATATGAGTAACGCTGCAATAATCTATGTTTTCTCCGAGGCGAAACACACCATTCTTGCAATCCTGTAGGAGGTATGCCAGGATTCATAGGTGTATCTTTATCTGAAAGCAAATTATCTTTTATGAATTTCCTATGGTTTTTAACGAGCAGTTTCTGTTCTTTCCTTCTCACAAATTCTTTTAGTACTTCACAGTCGTCCATGGTTAGCGTTATTTTATTCAATATTATCTACTCGCTCTTGACAGTGTTGCTTTAAAATGTCTATCAAAACTACTGAAGCGTCATCTGAATTTTTTTCGTTCTCCTTTCAAGAAAAACATATCAGCATCGAACCTGCTGTAGGTGCTGACTTATCATCAGCTTCGCATGGCAGATTTTCCTCCCTGCTGCCGCTTTTTATTTTCTTTTCCAGGTCACGGGGCTTACCTTTTTTAAGCTTATAAATTTATACCCAAGGAAACATTATTTCACTCTTTGCCCTTCTGCCTTCTACCCATTCCTCCCTCCCGCTCCCTTGATTTTCTTCTTCGGAGGAAAACGTATATTCAAACCCCGTCAAAAACGATCGATCTTTCCAGACGAAGGCAAATCGAAATGTTAGCTGGGTTGGCAAACAGAACCTCCGACTCAAGTCTTGTTCAGAACTCTTTCATACTGTGGCCACCTTATTCCCCAGGAGAGGCCCCTTAATCCATACTATCTAGCTCTCCATGCAGCTCTTGCCTGCTCAAGAATTATTTCTCGCGTTTTATCCAACGCAGTCTTAAATCGAATAATAAAATTTACAAATGTCAAAAACGAATATTTGTTGGACATTTTTTGCTTTTCCATTTCACCTTAGCCAACTTGTATGGCATATATCCTCCTAAAAATAATGGTAGGTGTGCTGCTTTGTACTAGCTTAAGCTTATGCTCAGCTTTATGGATGAATTCAACCGTAAAAGGAACCGCGGCCTGTTTGTACCAGCTTTTTCCTCCGCAGCCGCAAAGTGTTATTAAACGCCTGTGCTCCTCATCGTCATCATCAGCCTGATTAGATCCACTGCGGGACAATTATCTCTTCCATATCATTTCATAGTCTGTGATAACCTGCGTTTGCTTCCAAGCCGTTAGGTACGCTTCTTGTTATTTACAGTACACCTTCTATGTTTCGCTCCATAACCCCAAATTAACTTGAACGCTTTTCTTTAGCTCTCAAATTTCTGTGCCATACGCAAGTACTGGTAAGCTAGAGTCTGTCGAATCTGCTTCAGCCCAATCTGTTTCTTCTATTTATTTTCGTTTTCTGCTCCAGATCTGCACCTTTTGCCTGTGCTAGTTAGACCTATTCGCTTACAGCTGACTGCGTTTCGTTACCGATCACAAATTGCTTTTTTCCTTCCGATGCCGCTGAACATTATTTCAGTCTTCTGCGCAATAATATTTTAACTTGTTCTTCTTTGCCTGTTTCGATTATGAATAATTTTTGTAACTTATCACATGCGGTAGTCGCCAAGGCAACGTTATCCGGAAATCTCAGGTTACTGGCGTGCCCTTTATTAACACTTGTCCCTAAGCGTTCCAAAGCAGCCCTCTGAATACTTCGCCTAAGCAAGTTGTGAACCGAGTACTACAAAGAACGTATTCATTTCCATTAACACGTTTCCTTACTGGAACTTTAAAACTCTGTCTTGGTTGCTGTGTAGTCACTATAGATATCCGCCATTATATTCACATATATCTCCTTCACACCCGGACTTCTCAATACCTGCATGACTGCTCAGGTTAGACTGAGTCAAATGCTTTTTGTGCAGTACATTTCACACCGTCTTTTCAATCGGGGAACATATTGCGATTTGTTTTGTTAAAGCTGATGTTGTCGAAAAGAATGCGCGTTACCTGTCTCAGCACGCTAAAGAGCGCGTTTTCGTTCGGCGGAGAATATATTGTTACGTGGAAGATTTACAGTCCCAAAGCTGTCCGCACAACTAACGTTTATGAGGGCACAACACTCAGCGTCGTCGTCTTCTCGGCGTCTGTTGCGCTTCTTCATCCTCATCACGAGCAGCGAATACAGCTGAGTAACAATATTTTGCTTTGGGACGAAAGATGCAGTATTTCACTTCTTAATGGGCGCCTATCATCTCAGAGGTACGTATGTAATTGTTTTCAATACCTACTGCAAACTAGAGTTCAAATTGACAGGTATATTCATGCTAAATGGCAGGCGGAATGGCGAAACATTACCACCAATGCTACAAAAATGGCCGTTGCGTCACAATTTTGATTCAAAGTCAGGTGCGCGTTTACGGCAGGTTACGGCAACAGCCACACGTTTTGATCGAACAGGCTATATGCACTGCGTGTAATTCAAGAAGGGTGACAGTGTTCACACATCACTTGTGTGTTGTTCGTTAATTTTTTAGTCTCCTGAAATTATTGAGCGTAGGTGGCTCAAAATAGCAGCATTCCGAACATAAAAAGGCTGTCCCACGAGAGCGGAACTAAGGCCAGCTACCTAGCGGGATCAGTACAAGATTAATAGTGGTCATTCTGCATTATCGTGTCTTCGAAGTGACAGCTCTAAATGTGCATGTTCGATAAACAGAATCATTAAGAACTGCGATACAGGAAATAGGCACAGCAAATACATGTTGAGGACATACCATGCACTTTCGCCTCCAAGACTAGCACAAACAAAGTAAGAGTAGTCTTCATACTTGCTGGTGGAGTGACTGAAAGGAACTATTGGAGGAAATTTTTATATGCACTCTTACTTGGCTGCATTTCATTGCATAAATTAGAGTCTACAACTGCGTCATCACTGTGGTACGCCAGACGAGAATATCTTGGAATATATTCTCTGAAAATTTTCTGCTTCCCAACATTCTGCTATTTTTTATGACAAGCCTCAAAATGACGAGCCCCTTTTTTTCTTCTGTTTATTTAAACCTACGTCATGTAACAAGATGTAAAATTATCACCAGAAGGATAGTTCTATCGTTCTAACGAGCTCAGGCCTCATTGTTGTTAAGGAACTGATCGATGAAACGCCACATTTTCGGAAAGAGAACGAATCAATTTTTCTTACAATGACAGAAAAATTAGAAACTATAAACATGCTTATAGAAATTGATTTGGCCTTTGAAGGAGGGTACTCGCAAACTTCGACACGATGGGGTTTATTGACAGGAAAGGCAGACAGGTTGGCCGGAATGATTAAAATCTGGCCTGCTGCTCTACACTGGCGAAGGAGAAAGATAAACAAGATTGAAATTATGTTGCTGACATGAGCAGCATATCTCCTAATTCATCTGCCAAGAAATACAATAATACACCAAACAGCTTCATGGTTATTTTGCTTTCACGGACTGTTAGCGCGATTATTGTTAAGAAATTGATCGCAATGCGAACCCACATTTTACGTAAACAGATAGACTCATTTTTTATGACAGGAAAATAGAAAAGTAAAAACTTCCCCATATGAATTCATTTTTCCTTTCAAGGAGGTCCAAGACAGAGTTGGGCCAAAGCAATAAAACGTAAACAAGATAAACTAACATTTCTGCCATGTGCATTAATTTTTAGGCGGAATTTCGAGAGCTGCCAAAGAGTGCCATCAGTAAATAGGCTGCCCCTTATTATCGCTGAAAAATAAAATAAAATTGCTTTAAAGAGGCCTGTGTCCTAAAGCAGTAATATTCTAATGTTGTGAAACTAGCTGCCTTATTATTAAATGTATGTGCCAGAAGCCTTCACGTCACAGGCCAATTTTCCTTGATTCTAAAGCAGTCCTGTAATGAATTCAATGCGTAATATGCACTGAATAATATGAGCAACTCGCTGCAGAGACCCACAAGCCTCTACTGAAAGATCATGGCAACATTTTTCAGTGGTTGCCAGGACACTTCGGCAATCACCATGACAACTAAGCTTCCCATGACCCTGACCACGAGGTTGCCCGTTCTGACAACGACGGAAAATAAGTGTGCCTGTATCGTGAGTTGGCGCCGAGTGGAAGCTTCGCTCTTTCTTTCTAGTGCTCACAATGGCAGCCTGTAAGACGGGTGGAATTTGCAGCCACCGCTTCCAAGCATTTTGCCCTGCCCTGCACGTTCCTCTTACCCATCGTAATGCGCGTAGTGAAGTTGCCCTGTTTTGTTGTCTATGTCTCTGGGTTGCTTTTACAAAACAATACGCTTTCAAGATGGGGATGGCCAACATCCCTGCATTTCAGAGTCGTGGCTGCGATGAGATAATCGGACATTATTGTTGTGAGTGTTCTGCTGTCTGCTTGACGGCTTTGTCCTGCTGGGGTACTTTTTGTGGGGCGAGGTTACATGTTGGCCAAGGCACCACAGTCCAGTCAGACCTTACCATACTGTTTTTCTTGAGCCTGCACGCGTCTATGGTGTGCAGCGCAATTTGACGAAAAAGGGGCGCTGGGCACATTTCCACAATGATAGTCATGGTGCCAGCCGGATGGCTTTGTCCTCTCGGTTTACTTTCTTGAGGGGCTAGTTTTGTTGGCCAAGGCACCGCGTTACGCGCAGACCTTACTATACTGCTTTTTCTTGCCCTCCTCATTATTTGTTAAGAATTCCGGACCCCTGTGCAACTCATGCTTGATTGGCTGGTCTCTGTGTTTGTATATATGTATTTGTGCATTCCAAAGTCTTATGTTGTACCCCGTGTACTGCTTGCTGTGAGTACTGAACATCTTTTTGAAAAGTGACCCATAACGTGCCATGTGCATTTTTGTATCTTTCTTCTTTGTTCTTGATTATTTTTTATTTTTTAGGGCTCTAATTCAGGCGCGCTGCAGCTGCCTCCCTCCAACGCCTATATATACTGATCTGGATCCGTAATATGCCACTCTGATGAAGATTGGTCCCCAGTCGAAACGTAAGTGAAACCTACTCATTTTTTTAAGCGTGTGTCAGTCTAATTTACAAGCATATAATTTCAGGTTCATAGCGCTCCTCAAATAATTTGTCGAACAAATTCTTTTGCGCACGGCGCACAGAAGTGCTCATCACCGGCAGAGTAACGCCATTTACGGCAGGGCTGCCGCAAGGTATCCTAGAATACAGTCATACAAGCCATCGACGAACACCTGCGTACCAGCGTCAGGTGAATGGACTTAAGGAGCGTCTCAACAAAACAATTGAGGACGTGATTTCAATGTACGTTCATGCTGAACGCAAGATATGGGACACCATTCTACCCTACCTCATCTTCGCTTATAACACCGCCGTCAAGGCGACAACCAGGTCGACCCCGTAATGCCTTGTGTACGGCAGGCAGTCCGCGATGACGCTCGACGCATTGCTGCTGCACGAAACCGACTGTGAGATCCTGGACGTCGCCGCCTACCTACAGCGTGCAGGGAAATCCCACCAACGCGTAAGGCTGCGCATTGAAGAACAATATCGCACTGACGCCCGACGATACAACTTACGACGCAGAGTACAGTCCGGGAGGCCAAGTGTAGGTTTGGACTCTGGTACGCCGCGGGCTGAGTGAAAATATCAAGCGGCGGTACTTCGGCCCATACAGAGTCCTTCGACGCATCGAACAGCTCAACTACGAGGTCATCCCCGACGGCACGACCACAACGCAACGGCGCCTGGCGTGACCAGAAATTGTCTTTGTTGTGCGCCTGAAACCTTATTACACGCGCAGAACTCATAGTTATTTTAATTTCTAGTATTTTGTTTACCTCTCTACGTGCGAACCATTCAAATCCTTTATTTGTTCATTTTCGATAGCCGCCGACATGCGGCCTTATCACTGTGATTTCAGAGCACGGATAGTTTCTGTATTTTTCTTTGTTCCCGCTCGTCGTCGCGAGACGCCGCTTTATCAGTTTCTTATTGCACGCGAAGCGTCGATGTGTGTCTCAAAGATTGTGCCACTCGCGTGTGTATCTTCAATACTTAAAAAAGGGAATTGCGCTAAAAAAAGACACGGACAAGAAGAGGACATGGACGGGCGTGTCTTTTTTTAGCGCAATTCCCTTTTTTTAAGTATGTATGACCGACTAGCCCAACAACGTGCTCTCTTAAATTGTGTTTCTTCAATGTTCGTGGTCGTAGTAGTCATCGTTTGAGGCTTTATCTAGATGTTTTCTCGACGCCTTTAAAATGAAAGTTGACGGGTGAAACGGGCATTCGTAGATCAACGGCCAGCGAGCACACTTGTTGTTATCGCCGCCGCCGATTGCTCAGTTATTTTGAGGGAACTAGTCAGCCCATTAAGGTTTATTCGAGTGAAGATGGCAGCAGTTCAGGTTCGATTTGGAATTGTGCGTGGCGTTTCGATGCTGGCGTTCTGAATCCACCAAGAGTGGGCGGCAAACGCGCTTCGTGCTTAAAAATCTCTTCCATAATACGGCTAGAGCACGGCAATGAAGAACGCTGGTCCTTTTAAATGATACTTCACAGTTTATTTTATTTCGACTTGAGAAAAGCGCTTCCTTTTTCAAATCAATTGTTACACAAAAGGTTTTTTTTGCATTTTTTTATTTTGAATATTCCAGCTGTTAAACTGCTTGCAAACAATTTCTCTTCATTGATTGGTGGAAAGAAGATCTGAAACAAAAAAAAATCAAATATTGTTATAGTTATTGGTGCCATCAAAATTCTCGTTCTTATATGATTGGGAAACCTTACTCGCGGCGGTAAAGAGACTTGGTTCAAAATGAAAACATTCACCTTGAAGGAAGTGAGGTAGACGTATCCAGTAGCAAATGCTCCGAGGTCTTATTTCGAAATAGCCCCAAACAATTCTCAAGCCCCGACATGCTATTGCTCCGCAGAATAGATGCACAATTCGATGCGGGACCGACAAGGTGTGATAATTATCATCATGAAGCTCAGAACACATACAGCACTTTCCTCAGCCCTAAAACTGCGACCTACTTTAATAGCCCTCGAAGCAAACCAAATACAGGGCCAGGAAAGCTCCGCCCTTCTGGATATGTCACGCGATAGCTTTAAAGGATGAATTCAATGGCTCCTTGTTCGGATACCCTTTCATCTACACACAGCCATCAGTGGCATGCACTATGCCACACAATAATCCCTTATTTAATTCTGCGTAATCCCAAGCAATACCTGTAGCATAAAGTCCTAAGCTACCACGTCCTATGAAAACCGCGCTAAACCGATACGAAGCTTCGCATTAACCAAACTGGAGGGTGCCTGCGTGACCAAAAGGTAAAATGTTGTACTGTGGCTCAAAGCTTCACTATTCATATTCCGGACTAGCCACAGCATTATTTTTATTTCTATTGTAATTCCTTTATTTTATATTCCCACATGTTCTCAAAAAGTTAGGGTCGTGTTACGACAAAGAAATTCCATTTCATGAAATACTTGAAGCAATTCTCACCCTCTGAATATTTACAGAAACGCGAAGGTTCTTGCGCGACGACGAAACAAAAGCTATCATCTCCCGATTCTCAGTTGAAACATTCTTTGAACATTCTTTGAAACATTCTCAGTTGAAACATTAGATTATGCCGTGGGCTCCCTAAATTTGTGAATAACAATGTATTATACCTTGAAGCCAGAATACCACCGTTATTAGCTAGATTACAATTCTTGACTGTCCTAACGTATCCAAAAATATATGAATCATAATTCCACCGCTCCTTATCAATTTTTTGTTGCGAGCCAGACTTCTTTTTTGGAATCAGATGGCCTCGGTTTCATACCCCGCAGATAATACTAGTGCAAAATCTGTTACAACCTTTACACGTAGTCCTTTCTAACATCCTTCCAACAAAAGTAAGTGCATCTTCAGTTCAAATTGTCTATGGTGACATTTTCCCAAATAATACAAAATACTTATCCCCTCAAATTTTAAATGGATTATTGGAAGATCATTTACAAAGTCTTCCCGTTAGCATAATGATAGCAACTGATGCTCCTCAATTTCATGAAAAGGCCGGCGTTGGAATATACTGTCCGCTTTTAGATTGGGCTTGTTCCGTCCGTCTTCCGGACTTCGCTCCAATTTTCCTGGCGGAGTTGCTGACAGCGGTGCTTGCTCTGCCCAAACTAGACCCACCATACTCAATAGTAGCTGTAATTACAAACTCTTATTCCTTGTGCTTGTGGCTTTCTTCGAATATGGATTCGCCAATATTAAATACATTTCTTTCATTGCTCCCCTCATATTTTAGCCTCATACATATAGTGTGGGTACCAGACCACAGTAATGTGACCGCCAATGAGGTTTCTGATAGACTAGCTAAAGAATCTCTGAATGACCCTGTGTTGCCCATCCTCCCGGCAACAGCGTACATAATAGCAGCACGATTTCGTAGGCGTTCCTTATTAAGCACGCAGTCTGAATCTTTTTTAACATCGGACGACTACCTGCGTCTCAAGTATTCCTAGGATAGGAAATCATGTCAGTAAAGGCAGACTGAGGTCTCTCTAACCAGGCTATGCTGTCGTATTCTGCCCCTAAATTTCTATATGCACAGGTCTGGTTTGGCGCTTTCTCCCGTCTGCGCATTCTGTGGGGAACCGGAAACAATAGATCATTTCTTGTTATTTTGCCGTAGTTTTACCACGATGAGAAATCGGTATTTGGGGAAGCCGTTACAACTGCTGGGTCTTAATTTGAGCAGCCAGATTTTATTATCGTTCGGTGCCACCATGCTTGGGTTCAGACACAGGTGTGTTTTTAACGCCATTCAAAACTTCTTGATAGAAACAAAACGTCTGGTTTGCTAATATGCTTTGAATTTTTTAATCTGTACATATAAATCTCAGTATTCTCCTACTGCGTGCGTTAGTAATTACCCTTTTTTATTTTGGTTTTTCATATTTACATTTCCTTCTGTATTCCATAGCAATTATTTCTATTTATTTTTTTGCGATGTAGTTATACATCTCAAAATCTAATATCTCTGCACCCCAATTCTTGACCGATCCCCCTGTGTGGGTGTGTGCCATCAAATTAGAGGAGAACAAGAACAACAACAATTCTCCTTCATGGCGAGTAAAAGTACAAGTTTACAGAAGCGACAGGAAACCAACGATACCCGGGTTCACCCAGGAACAGTCGCTTGGTGTACATGTTTCCATCGTCAGGTTTGGCGTCCATTCAGTTTGAAGTCTCTACTTCGTAGTCAATCAGTCATGAAAAGCTTAGATAATTTGGGATTGCTTTACTGTCCACTGCGCGTGTCTTTTTTCCACCTTTCCACCTTTTTTCCACCTTTTTTCCACCTTCCAGGGAAGGCCCTTTTAAGCAAAGGCGCCCAGTGTTTCGATCAGGTACCGGAGATAGTCTGTGGAAAATGCTACAGTCACACGCGCGCCGCAAAGCATCGAAAATACAATTCAAAGCTCTCTCATGCTCTCCTTTGGGAAGCCAGCTTCCCCGCTTCCTGCGCTGGCCCAACGGGCCACGATAATGACGTACGTACCACGAACGACGTCCATTGGTCGGTCTCGCTGACTGACGGGAGAAGGATGGGTGTCTACCGCTCGCTGCGCGCTTTTCCCTCGCCACGGCCAGACTGAATCCAGCGGCGCACGCTCCCTCGACCGTTTTCTTTTTTTCTTTTTTTTTTTTTTTCTGCCCGCGCTCGCGGAGAGCCACGCCCCACCTCCCGCCAAACGCGGAGGAGGAAGGGGAACTTGTATTGCGGAGGCTAGACGACCTCGGGCAGGAGAGTGAAAAACCTTTGCGAGGGAACGGAAGGAGAGAGGCAGGATAGAATCGGGTGATTGCGGTGGCTGTAACTGCGTTATTAGTTACTCTTTTCAAAAACATTTTGCGGCCTTGCGTTCCAGGGGCGAAGTCTCACAGTCACCGGGGAAGAAAATATTTTCGACCGGAGGGTGGACAGTGGGCCTTTAAGAACAACTTATCAACAGGGAAGAGCTAACAATGGTTTCCACTAAAGTGAAAGCGCTGACGTGAAATCTTTTTCACACATCGGGAACGCGATTTGATACCGGTGCTCTCGAGTCGCTCTGCCTTATTTAAAGTGGCTTGCGTTATACCTACATGGCTTCGCTACAAAAAATGCCGCTCTGCAGCGATCATATATAAAAAAACTTTTCGAAATATATTTTTAAGAGCTGTGCGCACGTGAAATATGATTTTCCGAAAGCGAACACTTCGAGCAAAAATTTGCACTTCCCTCCTCTCGCCTGCTTCTTCACCACCGTCACTCAGTTTACGTCAAGATTGATCATATCAAACAGAAATATGAATGATGCGTTTAGGCAAGAGTACCATGTAAATACACTCCGCTTTCCTTTTTCGGAACAAATCAGACCTACAGAAGGGCATTTGATTTATCACGTCATGAGAGCACAACCAAACAATCGGGAGTAAATTGACAGCGGGACCATTTTATTTCGTCAATCATAATTTGGGAACCGCATCGTTGATAGATATATAGGGATAAGGAGGGTTGGTAGAGATGGTAACCAGAAAGGCTTCCTGTTGGCTACGCTCTATACTGGAAAAAGCGTGAAGGAGAAGAGCAAGAGGAAGAGAAAATTGACTTTGAGCGCCGTCACAGTTTATCACTTAACCCGGTGGCTGTTAGGTATCTCGGATAATTCGTAATAACTGAGCTAGTTGGGAAAAAACTCTTCCGCTACCTCTCAAATGTATTTTGTACAGAAACGTGAGGAGAAAAAAAAAAAATCAAGAAAGTTTTTACGCTCATTGTATTGTAGAATTTTCCATGAGAAGCTCAACTTTTCAGGCCCTGCTACCTTCCGTTGTCTAAAGGCAGAAACAATCGAAGCAGGGCGTTTTCCTGCCTTGTGGCGGTAACAAAGTTTGCTTGACTTATCATCTGAGGAAGATATTTTTGATGCAGTGAGTGCTTCCTCGCATTTCCGAGCGTGAGTGTGGTTAAGGAATAAAAATGCGGAAATATGCCCTATTTTTTGCTCCTCGGACTAACTGTATACTTAACTAGTTAAGCTTCATTGGCAATTATATTGTTCTTCGTTCAGTGTGATAGTATAACCAGGGTATTTCGAGCACTGTCTGCCTGTTTAGGAAACACGGAGACGATCGAAAAGCCATCGACGTCATAGTGGTTCTAGAATTAGTATTTTTAGGCAAGCACGTGTCAGAAATATTCGTGCGGAAAAATTTGAGATTGGTCTACAGGGGTTTGACGTCACAAACACATAACCACTTGCTAGAATGTGAAGCCCCCAAAATTCAAAGTAAGTTAGGATATATATTCAAAGAAAGAAATATGTCGCCAATGATGTCCGAAATCAGGTCGTCCGCATTCCAGGCGGGCACGCAACGCACATACCGCGAAGGATTTTTCTTTTTTGCCTAGACGACGAATCACGTTGGTATTGAGCGCGTTAGACGAGCACCTACTGAACGCGTTAAGGTTCGCATGACTCACTAGTGTGTGCTTCGGATGCCTAAGGTTCTTGCAGTAATAAGTTTAAAATTGAAATCATTTTAGGAAGAATTTTTAAAGAATTCGCGCGATAAAAAGGTGCTTCGCTTCTACGGTTAAGCGCGAAGCTCAGAACGTCCTCTTAATTTTTTGTATTACCTCTGCTCGCTGGCTGAGCTTCTTACTTCGCAATTAATGTTTGTAATGTTGAGTACCAGCGTGTAGCCAGCGTTTAAATTTTGCCATGTAATGGACAGTCCTCCTTCTACAAGCTTACTTCAAGTTTAATTATTTCTGTGCCCAGGAACCATTGTTGGCTGTTTTGTGCTAGATAGTTGCAGTGTAATCTGTATTCACAGATCTCATCTTTTTTATGCAATGAGTGAATGTTATTTCTGTGCCCAGGAACCATTGTTGGCTATTTTATGCTATATAGTTGCAGTGTAAACTGTATTCACAGATCGCATCTTTTTATGCAATGAGTGAATGCTAATACAAATTTTAATCGGTTGCTATATTCGTGTGGAAAATTCTCCGGATCTTCATCATGCGTTCAGAGAGCGCCTCATTTGGCATCTTTAGGTGTACAAAAATGAATCAGGGACCCACTTAGCGAGGATAACTTACGCGATATTTTGGTATTAAGCAGTGTGTTTTTTTAATTATTTCAGGTGAACATTTCACAAATCGATGTCATTGCGCTGAGAAGCTTTGAAGCCACGCAATGTTGTCACATGTTTCGCAATAACAGATGATGTACTAGTGGAGTATAACTTCATTTTGAAAACAGAACAGAGCTTTTTTTCTTGTCTGAAAGACGTCAGTAATGTACGCCTTGATGACGGGGAATTGCGGTGTCTCTCTTTAGGCATGTCTGAAGGATAGGACCTCATACAGGGCAATTGTTCTCCGTAAAACTTGTGGGGCTCCGCAACCCCATTAAGTGTTTTAAACCACGCGAGAGTTTTCCAATTTGTATTGTGTTTGCGCGGGCAGCGCGAGTGCGCAGGAGCGAGGGGCCTTTTTGACCCCGCAGGGAGGCCGGGAGGCCAGCGCAGGGCAGGCAGCGAGCCTGATGGGCCAGCGGGGTGTGTACGGACGACGGAAAGAAGACCGGCTACACGAAGATGAAAGGAGCGCCTGCAGAAACGGCCTGGCATATTCGCGTGAGTTCCTGTCACGCGAGGAGCAATGTTTCTTGTGCCGCCGTGAGCGCTTTGACCCTATTGCTCGCCCTCTTCGCTCCGCAGTGTGTTTTGTCTCGCCGCGGTAAATCGCTGTCATTTTTCCCGCTTCGGTGTTCTATTGTCGCGCGCATGAACACCATGTTCTCAGCGCAGTGGCGCCTGATGTTGTTTCTTTTTTTTTTTTTTTTTTTTTTGTAAGTGCTTCTATGTTTCTCCAAAATAAACCCGTGTTTTTAAGAGACTGCATTTGTAACTCGTAGGGTGAGACCATGGCTCGCGGACATGTTTTTTGAAAGCTAGGCCTTCAAACTTAGACAATTTTTTTTGTCATTCAAATCCACTGACCAAAGCGCGGACCATTAATGATCCTCATGACTTGAAATGCGAACATACCGAGCAGGATGCTAAAAATTAGGGACCTCGCGTCATCACGACATTCATGGATGGTATGCTCTTTGATATGATCCCTTCACTCGCCTAACCACGACTGCTGTGCTGCTATGGTAGGAGTGGCAAAGCAAATTGAGTCATAACTTAAGGCAGCGTGAAGCAGAGGGGACCCTACAGAAGTATGATTATGCACAGCTTCTTTCACATGCAGAAGGAAGCTGTAAAACTGGGTAAGCACCGCTGTGTGCGTGAGCTGCTCAAAATGTATGCTGGATGCACATGACTTTGAAAAGTAGCCAGCCAGGCTAATTGCGCATGCGCCTTTGGCACCTATTCTCTCGCGCCGAAAGCACGGAGGGTACGCGCTGTCTGTATCCTTTTAAGTGTGAAAGCGGCTGTACATACTTCGCAAGGCATCAGTTCCTAAATATTTTCTACTCTCCGTGCTGAACATCATTCTTTTCATTCTATTGTTTTCCTATTGTTTTGTCTTCAAGAATCGAAAAGTTAGTGATATGCGCTAGAGGAAACAAATTGAAATATATGTTTGGTGACCGGTAGAGCTATGCATTGTATCGAGTATAACTGCAGATTGCCATAAAATAAACGCAAGCATGGTCTGAGTATATATGTACTTTGTTTTCGTTGCAGGTCCTGCAGTAGATATACTTCAGCTGGGAAGTGACAATCGACCAAATGTGTAGATGTGCTGTTAGTGTAGATATCAACAATACTAAAGAACAGAAAAGTTTCGACAATATATCACATCGTTCCGCGTCAACCACAAATAGAACTTTATGTTTTCTCCGGCAGCAAACACCTCTTACCTGCTACTATAATTCTTTCAGCGGCCAATGATCGGAACTTTTGGGACAGTTTGCACAGGTGGTGCCGTGGTTACTCTTTCAGCCGCAATATTCGCTGCGGAAAAAATCACAGAGGCAAAAGTTGGAAAAGTGATAATGCCTGCGCTAACAGTGTCAACATCATTACCCAAAGCAAATATTGAACTTCAAGAAGGGCAACTGCAGTTTTTTAGGATAAGAGCTGATGTTTGCTGTGAATAATGAAGGCATGACCGCCTGATCTTTTCGCTGAAGTGCGGGTTCATATTCCCGTAGCGGTAATCGTTTTCTGTATTGTTAGTTTGTGCGGATAAGCCGTGTCCATAATTTCTGTTCATGTCATTCAAGCGCCAAGAATTGCTTTCACATTAATGATGGACAGAATTTTCATCATCTCTGTTCACGTTATGTTTCTTGTTGACATCTTACAATTTTCAGGTGTGTGAACATGCATGAATATTTTACCAGAGCAGCATCAGTATGGAGGTCAAATTCGGACAGCTCATTGAAGAAAATTTTGTCAGAAATATTCTTGTGCTTGGTCCCTTTGTCTGAAAATGCAGCTATGCATCAACGGTTGTTCCAGTGGACGAGAGCGATCTTATTTCATTGCAGTTTAATTGCAGCGATGTTTTTTCCTTGCATTCCTGAATCCCATATGAATGCTCCGACGAATATTAGCTGCAAATATGAGGGTTCTTTTGCATTTTGAACTTCCAGTATCGAGTCTCAAAAGTGAGAGTCATGAAACCGCTTTTTCACTAAATATCCGCACAAAGTTCACTGGTTCCACTCCACGGGACCACATGCTCAACAATAGCAGATCCAATGATTGCGCTAAAAAATGCAGCATAAATGAACTCAAGGCATATTACGCATGTTGAAATATTATCTTGACTTCATACTGACGTCATGAGCTCACAGCACGTTTTTTTCCCAGAAATGAACATGGCTTTAATAAACTTCTTCTATAGAAGCAAAATATGCGCGACGTTCAAAAACCGGTAAAGAAAGACAACGGGTTGTATATACCGCTATAAACCTGCCTCGCACAATATCACTATTTCCCTCGATAACCAACGTGCAAATCAGTGACATTCAGCGAGGAAGCCGCTAACTTGACAACGCTGCCAGGAACGACTCCTGAGGAAAAATAAAAGCGATAACTCGAATGCCCACCGGTGAGTGGCAGAATAATCATCTAATATTGATGTTTGATTTGTTTTCTACTCTGATTTAGGAAAGGAAAAAGTGGAAAACACGCAATTTTCAGAATAATTATGGTTTTCAAAACAACGTTCTCGCGCTCGGCTAAATCTACATCAGAAAGAAGTTATACTTGCTTCCACAGGCTTCCTGACAGCTTTTAAGTGTCTCAAACGTGTTTTGTCCAAAGCCGCATTTATTGTCTTCAACTCGGAAGCAGGCCCCCTGTTCTTTATTGTAGTAGTATAAGAATGGACCGGTTGTACACTGATCGGAAACTTCAAATCTGCTGCAGTCGTCAGGGTTTTCTCCTGAAATCCAAAATAAGACCATCAGTGTAGAGAGAAAATGCATTTTATAATGGGTAAATCTAATCATCTGGCCTATTGATCGCAACTGAATATCTGCAAATGAATAACTAATACAGATGTATTTCTTATAGCAGACACAAAGCTGGTTAAAGGGTTCAGGGGTACCCTAAGTTGAGTAGCCAAGCTAAGGTTCGTCAGCGCCGCGCGATCTTCAATGACACGGTTTATTTGTGCTTTTTTTTTCCGACAAAAACTAGGGATGAAGGTTTGGTTTCGTTCGGTTTAAGGGGCTTTAAGGCACGAAAGCGAGAGACGCCGCAGTGGAGGGCTCCGGAAATTTAAACCAACTTGGGTTATTTAACGTGCACTGACATTGCACAGCCCGTAGGCAACTTGCTTTTCGTCTCCATCGACAAGGTGCCGCCGTAGTCTGGATTCTATCCCGCGTCCTTGGGTTCAGCGATAGAGCGCTCTATCCACTGCACCAACGCGGGAGGATGAAGAAGGAAAGAAGGAATGTGGGAAGAGATAAGCAGGGCAAGAAGTGAAAGGACGTTTACTTAAGGAATGCATTATATGAACGTAAAACTGGTTGTCTAGCTACCTGAAAAAGAAAATAAAAAGGCAGCAGCGGGAGTAGGAGCAGCAGGAAAAAAGTACGAGATGCGGCAGAAAATGCTACACCACCGAAAGAATGTTCAGTGCTGACTGGTGTGTCTCGAAGTCCTCTTAATCGTGACCTCCACATTGACCTACTCCTTCGCTGGAAAAATATGTCAAATAACCATCATTAAGTTGATCAGTCTTTATAAAAAAACACTCCCAAGGGCGCTTAGGGTATCAACACAAAGCGACCAAATGAAAAACATCACACTAACTATATGGACAAACTTGCGGCAATAAAGTAATTCCTAGCAAGAAAAGAAGAACAATTCTCGTTAAAAAGCGCAATAAATGCATCAGACACAAGTAACCCTAGATAAAGATACGCATAGGAAGTCAAAGGTACCGTCTTTGCCCAAAAGTAACCAGGCTGCATGTCCCGCTTCTCAGTCTGGTAGCAGAAAATTCGTGCCACTTCTGAAGCTGTAAATCTGTGCAAAGTAAAGGCGAGCTCCTATCCTCACTTCTCAATAAGCTGTAATCCTCTGGAAATCCATTTTTTGCGTTAGAATACAAGCGAGAAGCAAAACATGCAGCCCGGTTACTTTTGGCAAAGACGGTACAATCTATAGACGCTATTCACTAACAGGTTTAGCAGGCTGCAACTGTGGCAACCCTGTATTGTAGAGACGCCACTACGTTGGGCGGTTCGAAGCTAAATGCATACAAAAAAATGTTTCCGACGCGTCGGCGCCGGTCTACCGGCGCCCTCCCTGCTGCGCGCCGTTAATTTGTCGAACTCTTGAGACGCCGTTTGCAAATCCGTCTAACCAGAGCTCGGATTTCACCGACGCCGTGTCATGATTCTCCGTAAGCCCCCCTCTATCTCCTTCTTTCCCCTCTCCGACGTTGCGTTGTGCTTACTATGGTTGCCAATGAAGCTACAATGACGTCAGGTGATTAAGCTCTCTAGGTTCACAACAGCGAGGTTATTCACACACGTGACGGGATAAAGATGATAGCAACATCATTCACAGTTCTAAATCCACAGAGTGGTGATAAACACATTATGAAGCGAGGGCTAATCTTCTACACAACGGAACATAGCTTCAATGAATACGGGATTCACCGAGAACAAAGCGAACTCGTGAGGTGGATGCATATTTATGAAAGCTTCCACAAAACCTAAATAATATACCAGATATCTGTAATAGGCTCAGGGTCGCCAGAAACGTTCTTCACATGCATATCGCAGCCCCGGACAGTGCCCAAAATAAATCCAACACAAAACAAAGTGCAGAAAACAAAGACAGCTCTAAAAGCAAGAATGTTTCTTCAATCAAAGTAGGCATTCTTGGCAACCTGGCTTCTAGAATTTACATAGTCATCAAGCTTCCAGATAAGAGCAGCAACATGGCCACTACCAGGCCCCATAACCAAAAAAAAATGACAAAAGGAAGAAACGAGGCCTATAGACAAAAAAACTTTTGCCACTATGAAAAGTTACATGCCAATCAAACACAACAGTTCAGTGAAGTCAACGAGAGAATAGCAGATATATAAGGCGACAAACTAATTACCAATAATAATTACAAATTTCACAAGCTGAACTACCCCGCACCTCCACTAAGGTTTTACGGGGTAGTTCAGCTTGTAGCAGAGGGCGCACACCGAAGACAAGGCTTTCAAACAGATGTTCTCTGTAGGCACCAGCCGACGCTGTTGAACGTCGTCTTCTCTCAAACTCACGAGAATTTTCTTTCCTTATGCGTATGCACCGCCTAATGTGACCATATCGAATCAAATGTGACAATATCAATGTGACAATATCCACCTGACGTCTGCGATGTGCGTCCCTTGTTGTGGACGTGTCCATCAACAACGCACATTAGGCAGCGGATAATCATGAAGGTGGGCCTGCGGTGGAATCGCGATAGTGATTATGAGAAATGGACAATGGACAATCTCTATACTGCCAACCTTCTCGAATACATAAGCACAACTGGACTGCACTCCTTCTTTTAACTTTCTATCTCCTGCATCCCATTCCCCCTTTCTCAACTTATGCCTTGTGGCAAACTTTTCGAAAAAAAAAATATATCAAATTAACAAGCCGGTTGATTTCACCATTGGCTAAGATTAATAATCTTTAGGCAGAATAATCCACACCTATACTGGTAAAGCTCATTGATTCAAATAATAAAACGCCAACAGGAAATCTGTGAATATTATAAATCACCACCAAGCAGCCACTCCAAAACCAGCTTTCTACATTCGTGAAGGACACGTCTCGCTTTCTCGGAATAATTGAGTCCGTAAATACACGGAGTCAATTGAGGCTAGCGGTTACTTAACACTTGATGTGAAGGCAGTCTACACTAGTATTGCAGAGGAAAGTACCGACGGTCTTTTGCAATTTTTAAGTAACATCGCCCACTCGCATTACGAATTTTCACGATTCAGTCGTAAAATAGTCCTCACAATAAATTATACTGGTTTGATTGAACTCATTGTCTACAGATATTCGGAACTTACGTGTACTTCTTTCCCGGCAACTTACGCATATATAATTGTCCGCGTTCTCTAACTCAATATTCCAAATTCATTACTGAAAATCTACACATATATCTCCATTATATGCATGACAATTATTTTCATGATATCACAGAATGGACCACAATCTCTCCAATCATTCGTTCGCCTTTCATTTAAATATTTATCAGGACAGCGTTGCATTTACCGTTCACTCTTCACTATACAAACGTGAATTTTTCGACAACATAGCGTCTGGAAAATTATAATCTCACAACCTTTTTGCAGATAGAATCAACAGATCAGAAGCAGTACCTATTTTTATCTGTCACCAACCGATAGTGTTAAATATTAATATATTTAGCACAGTCGACACATATGATATAAATATACAGTGATAAAAAATATTACGTGAACGAAGTACAGTCAATAAAATAAACTCCAATTGAAATTATTATCCCAGTAACTTTCTAATTGTGGCTTTTGAGAAAGGAATCACTTAAAGTGCCACGATGGGCTCGAGAAATGACCCAAAGTAAACGCGGTACGAGTCTTCTTTTATATCAAAATACTTCAATCCCATTTCAAGTATAAGCAATATTCGGCGAAAATACCACTCCATACTAAACTTTAAAGAAGCCAAAGAAAATATTCAAAGAATCACAATTGGAGGCACCAACATACAGACGTAAAATGAACATCAGATATTCCAGTGCATTCGTAACTACACAACAATCGTCCATATCAACCAGATTCTAGCTACTGCGCTTGATGTAAGACATGCCGTCATTTTACCAGAAGGGCCGAGGTTAAAGCACTGCCCGCAGTTTCAATTTTCGCATAACATTTGGCTTTAATTGCACATTGTTCAACGTTATCTAACTTGATGAATGATCCTTCTTCCATAAACAGTACATCGGAGAAACAGGGAAATCAGTGGTCATGAGTTCACTGAATGGTCATCGAGTAGACAGAGGGGAAAACCTTCCGAAAGCATTCTCCCAGCACTGCGATAAAATTGCCATAAGTTTGATATCAGAAATTAATTCCTCTCCTGTTCCGCTTTTAATGCACAATGGTAAGATAATATAGGACGGCATTTCCAATCCGTAGATGTAGAACATTGGAGCCACAGGACAAAGATCTGTTTTTTCTTGCCTGTCTTCAACATGTGAACCATGTAGGGTTGATTGGAATGGTATTTTTTGCAGTGTAACTAAACTATACGCTAGTGGCGAACTCTTGGTTTACATAAAAGCAGCTTTCTTCTTTCATGTGTGCTCCGTACGTTTTACCGAGCATAGGTGGCGACCTTTGTAAACCACAATTGCTTCCACTCTATAGGTTATATTGGCGGTCTCGGTGCAATCCATGATTTAGCATTTCGCTATGGCTGTGTGAGGAAAGGCTTGGATATCATGAAACACACACACACACACTGATGTAATATATA
>JAJIZL010024558.1:253229-285725 GCA_023969395.1 Amblyomma maculatum | reverse complement strand
TATATATAAATTTATATACATTATGACATTGTTTGCAGCATGAAAGAAGATTCTCACTGCGCGCAGTCATTTGGCATAAAACGGCGGCCATTTTCTGGAATGCCACGTGACTGTGGCAAGACGAGCTAATGGCGGCGATAGCAGCAAGCGTGCCTATTGGTATTAGAAGTTGGGAATCACTACTGTTCATATCACATTTCTGTATAACTGTACAAAAGTGCGGAACGATTTTGCGCCCATCGATCATTAGCATTTGACACAATGAGTTGAGTTCACACTATGCAGAAGCAATTTACAGTAGCTGATAATTATGCGCCCAAATAAATTCTTGCCCATGAAACAGCAAAGTTATAAAGCCAAACAATACTATAAGGCTGGCTACCGGCGGCTTCGAAAACGGACCTGAAAAATTTAAAAATGTCTGCGGATATTATCACCATTCGGCAAACCGTCTCACCCACCGCCTGAGCCACTAACTCACATACGTACCCTTAGTATATATGTTTATGAATCATACAGATCTGACGCAGCCTACAATTTTTTATCTTTAACTTCTGTGGTCCTAATAGTGCCCATTATTTGCCAATCTACATTCTTTAAACACCGTACAGCCTATGACGGGCGCGTTTATTTGTGTTTCTGTGGATGACTTGCACTATAATATTGGACACTCAAGAAGCCCCAACAAATAATATCATTAGTGTCATGTCAACTGCTCACTAGGGTCCATATTCTTGTTCCGGCCTCTGCCCAAATTTAATTTTTCTGCCATATACGTTTGCCGGTTTGACGATCTTATTTATCTATTGCTCATTAAACTCCGTCCTAAACCAGATAGCACTGATGCATCCCGACCTCCTCTTGCTGAATAAACCACTCAAGCATCCAGCGTGATGAAACTAGAGCATGACGAATCACATTCCAGCCTCGCTTTCCTAGCATATCACAAGCTTGTGCTTTTCCCAACAGTTTAGTGTTACGTATATATAGGCTTCTGTGCATTCAACGAGTCATACGCTGACGAAAAAGTTTTCATTCCTTATGACTACGATGTGTACAGAGGATGAGCGCGCTCGTACATTCAAATTTTAGGCCATTGATTCGCTACCAGAGAATATCATGTGATTAACCCATTCGTGCGCCACGATTGTGGTGCTCTCAATAGGGCCATT
This sequence comes from Amblyomma maculatum, assembly GCA_023969395.1. Taxonomy (NCBI): domain Eukaryota; kingdom Metazoa; phylum Arthropoda; class Arachnida; order Ixodida; family Ixodidae; genus Amblyomma; species Amblyomma maculatum. The sequence goes on along the minus strand of JAJIZL010024558.1, from coordinate 284,553 downwards.
TTTTAACCTATACCACCTACACTAGTGTAGCGAAAAGCTATTGGAGCTGCTGTAAGTCGCAAAAATGGCCCTAATAATGGTTTGGGTGAACAAAATTGGTTGCGGCCGGGGCAGCTCAGTCCCAGCTGTAGGGGGACATGTTGGCGATGGTTGCAGCCAGCGTTGTGGGTTCGCTGCGACTTGCACCGTCAAGTCCGCCGACTGCCTGAACCGAACGAAGAAACCACCGCAGACATATCGGCCTGCCGCTGCAACGGGGTCGTGGAGCCAAGGCCGCAGCTAATTTCGTTCACTGAAATCTCGATTGAGGGCACCATGATGATGGTGGCCGATTGCGTTAGTCATGTGATATTTTTTGTATATTGCGGAATTTCTTTAGACCTCGAAAAAACAAAACTCGTGAGGCTTTCATTATCGAAAATAAATGGAATGAGGGTTTGAGAAAGCGCTCTTCAACTCTGAAAATCACATTTATTGTCTAGAGGCAATACATAGTATTATCTCATTTACGTGGTAGGCCAGATGGTTGGCGGCTCTATACAAGTGGTTTCTGTGGCCCACCTCAAATGCTTCATTTTTTAAACCTTGGCTAAAGTTAGCTTGGACACCGCGTAGATCTCTATTTCACGAACTAAAGTACGTGAACGTAATGGGAGGACGTGAGGGACGCTTGTGCTCCGCGTTTATATGCATGAAGCGACTGGCATAAGACTCATTTTAAGAGCATTTCTCGGACGCTTCTTCGCGTACACGCATTTTGCTACTTACCTAATTAGAAACACCTATTTCTGCTTCTGTTATCTCGCTTCGATTCAATACTATGCCATAGGAACTAGCCAATTATATGTATAATCGCCGGTTGTCCAAATACAAAAACAAACTTTAACCAACCCGTACGAATGTACCCGCGTGGCACAGAAGTAGCGATTTTTACTAATTGCCAGTGAGACATTCAAAGTTTCGTGCCTCTCCTACCCTCTCATCTCAAATGTAAGAGACTAGTTAGCACCATCACCCTATAATGTAGTGTCATTACGCCGCACAACCTTCCTACTAATCAGCAACCGACCACGTAATCTTAATTACCGTCTGCCTAATCCGCATCCATGATTTTAGTTCACATGGAGAGACAACAGGGACACCGACAAAGCAGTATTTTCCGCAGAAGTGGGCTTTTAACGCTAACGTTTCCTGCTTTTCTTCCTGAATATGCTTTCTCAAAGGATGTACGGCCTCCTTCTGCGAGGGGCGCTAATAACAGCGCTGAATATTTTTGGGAAGAAGGCATAATAAAGAAACTCGTGTGAACAAAATTTTGGATTTATGAAAATTTATTCTTTCACGTTAACGTGGCCGCAAGCAAAAGGCTTCGTCGAAATCCGATAGCCATTTTACAAAATGCATGAGTGCTATCTGTTTTGCAGCACGCACGTCATCTGGGTATTACCATGCTGTTGTGTCAACTTCCAATGCGCTTCCTCGCATTTTTATCCTCCCCAATTGCATTCAAGCACACAGCTGTGCAATGGGCTTTGTAAAGCGTTTAACTATTGATTGGAGAATATTTTCCTAATACCCAAATTTTCTCAAAATTTTTCCCTTTCTTAGTGACTAAAATCGAGAGCAGAGCCCTTTTACACATTAGAAATTAGTATTTAGAATACTTTAACGCGGTTTGGAAATTGCAGAAGAATGCGAAAGCGGGCGGTACAAACAACTGGCCCAACATTGGCTCTGTGTGCGAGGTGCATTGTTGGGCCAGATACTGCCAGCACACAGTACCAATAATGGGCCAATGAACTGGGCTTACATAAGCGTGAATCACAGAAAATTTTAAGAAAAGTATTAAAAACAGAGGCGCTCGTGATACTGCATATGATTTTCAATCCAAGTTCTCCACAAATTCTGCAGACAAAAGAGAATTTTTATCTTGCATAATTCTTTGTGATGCTTGCTACATAGCTAGGCACTTGATCACACTTGTTCAATATGCGAAGCCAATTTCTGCAACGAATCTTCATCATTTTAGTTTTGTAACCGTTACCTTTGTTTTGATTTATTAGTCTGAAAGTATTTTTTGGTTATTGTGGGGAGTGGGCAAGGCCTGTGGACAATATTCATCATGAGAGCCTGTGAACCGAGCGTCATACCGTCATGTTCGATATGGGGCACTTTTTTCATGTAACCACTTCGTCTTTTTATTATTCAGTTCCTTTTTTCGGCATCCCAATATTCATGCGTGATTATGTACGAACTCACCAGCCCTAACTCGTTTATGCCCATAGCCAACTGATACATCTTATGGAGCGCTAAATTGTTCAGTTCTTTGTTTTTGGCTATTACACAGAACTTAAGTGCCATGCGCCCCAACAGTTTACCTTCTACGGCATAACCGTCATTTCGGTTCATTGCTTATCTTAGCCCTGTTATTACTTACGATTGAGGCCAAAAATACTTCGTTGTTTACCGCAGCGACGGCCTAACATTGAGAAATCCTCGTGGGAAGCGCACAGTGCGGATTTAAATGCTTTATGTTGACGCGTACACTTCAATGTTTGAATGGATCGAAGGTTTTTCCTTGCTCGTTATGCATGATGTCCCGAGTTTGACTAAACTCAGAATCACCCTGAGCTCAGCTCTGGCGACGCATTTGAAATGATGAACTAACGCTATCAATGCATGAAATTCAACCCTCGGATCGCCTTCTAGTTTTTGTGGTTTGTCCAGGTGATTTATTACATTTTGCTTTGTCTGCGAAGGAAAGATACGGACGCGTAATCAACTGTAGCGAATTTAATTTCGCGGAAAATTTCCACAGTAGACGGTTGCCTCCCTTTGTTACAAGTCCTGCAACACAGCGCGCAGTGATTTGTAAAATGCGATGGCTGTGAAAGTTAACTTGCTGCCATGGAGGAACAGCTCTGCCCTTCCTTGTATGGCGGTGGCACAGGAGCGGTGAATCGTTTTCTCCTTCTGCATATCCAAAGGGACTCTAAGTTGTTTAACATGCGTGTTTGTTCTATCCTCTTTCAATTGTTTTCCAGACTCAGAGGGGTACTCTCATTGCTTCATTTACCGTGTCTGTTTTTCCGTTTGGAAGAACCACAGTGTAGGGGCAGTCGGCACATTCCACAAAGCTAGAAATAAAGAATAGAGGGATATCTCACGTGAGTTAAACATGCTCGGTCGGTAGCCTTTTAAACTGAACGAGGCAGCCCTTCTATACCGCTTCATCAAGAAGCACGGCAGACACGTACGTCCCTTACATTACGGGCCAAAGCGGACAAATGCAGTTCATGCACCTGCATGTTTGGGTGCATTCCGACAGTCTGCTTCTTAAATAGAACCCAGAAAATCGGTGAAATTTCTCTCCGGCTCGAGGCCGGCGACTCAGTCCTCGCAGACTTTAGTCATCTACATCTAGGTATTGGGCCAGACAGTGCGAACGAAGTTTCAACGAACGAAAGGACGCTAGAACTCTTCGTAGGAAGAATTGACATTTGCCGCAGCTCGAAGCGATAGTCAATGCCGACGCTACTTACCTTGATAGTTTCGAGTTAAAATGGCAGCTTTCAAAATTCATTAGTTTTGTTAAAGTTCGCCTGACAGTCAAAACTGTAAGTCATGCCCCACGCGTGGCCTGCAAATCTTATGTGCGCACATGCTGCAGTCAGGCAGAGCGCTACGTGCCTGCCGGCTTCAGCAGAGCCATGCTTCTTAATGCCAGTAATCATGATCGCGAAAAATTATCAAGCGCTGAAGATAGCATAGAGATGGGAGTTTCAATTTACCTCATCTGTCTCCTCAGGACCTGTATGAAGGGCAAGAGGCCACAGTCAGAACTGGGCATGGTCTTACTGAATGGTTCCCGATTGAGAAAGGGGTGAGACAAGGCTGCATACTGTCGCCCTGCCTATTTAACCTATATGCAGAGTGCATCATGAGGAAGGGCGGTCTTGACGAGTCTTCAGCTGGAGTGAAGATTGCTGGAAAACATATCAACAACCTTGCGGATGATACCACTTTAATGGCAGAAAGTGAAGTGGAACTCAAGAGACTTCTGATGCGCATACAAGAAGAGAGTGAGAACTTTGGGCTTAATCTGAACATTAAAAAGACAAAGATCATAGTGTCTTGCCCTATCAAGTCCTGGAGCATCAAGGGACAAGAAGTGGAAGCTGCGTCAGATTTTCTCTTCTTGGGCTCCAAGATTACCCCGCAAGGAGACTGCAGCCATGAAATTTGGAGACGCCTGCTTCTGGGAAAGAGAGCCATGGCTAGCCTTGACCGCCTAGTAAAGAGCAGAGACATTAGTCTGCCAACCAAGATCCGTATAACTCGTGCTATGGTCTTTCCAGTTGTGATGTATGGATGCGAGAGTTGGACTGTGAAGAAAGCTGACCGCCGAAGAATTGACGCGTTTGAATTGTGGTGCTTGGACTGCCAGAAGATCAAATCAGCCGATATTGTCGACCATAAACCCTGACTGCTCATTGGAGGGTCTAATTCTAAAGTTAAAGCTCAGCTACTTTGGTCATCTGATGAGAAGAGAGGAGTCGCTGGAAAAAGATTTGATGTTGGAAAAGGTTTAGGGTTGCCGGAGAAGGTGTAGGCAGCGAACGCGATGGTTAGATGGCATCCTCGAGGCGATGCAGATGAAGTTATGTGATGTTAGGAAAATAGTGAGAGACCGGAAAGCGTGGCGTGACATGGTCCATAGGGTCACGAAGAGTCGGACGCGACTGAACGACTGAACTGAACTGAAGATAGCATTGAAAAGGCAGCTGAGAAAAATTGTCTAAGACACATGAAGCGTTTGCAAAAGCTGGTTTGTCCTCTCGGACTGCGATGGCATAACAGAGCTATAAATCTGCTTTCTAACCGTGTACCACACAGCGAAACGCAGTCTGCTCATCAGTCCAGATGCCTTCGAGACGTCAGGCGTTAAGGACGGCGATGACGAAGCGGTGATACGCAGCATGATTCTCGATCAGAAATACGTCACATCTGTGAGTCACCGAAGTCATCCAATCAAAGACGATAATTCTGAGCGCGGGAAAATAGCCCAGTTACCGGCTGGTCAATATTTTTATACTGCGATAACAATAGATAGCGCTAACGTTTTGATTAAAAGAAAATCGAAGTAATTGCTTGGTGTCGCCACTGAGACTAAAAACGTTTGACTTTATAGTGAATTTATAAACTATTCCGGCGACTGATCTCCTATGTGCTTAGTTTCAGCACGAGCTAGTGGTTTATTTATGTAGTGCCTTTTTTGGTGAAGAGTTCGAGCGTTTCGAACGTCAATCTGTTGTTTTGGTTTGGTGGTTCTGAAATACATTTGCCTCTTAAAGCAGACTGCGATACGTTTTTAGTACCTAGTGTGAGCAGTAGCAGACACAACAAATCTTCTAGAACGAAACTGAAAACAGGTACGGCACAGCAGCGCCTCTGCTGGTATCATATAGTATAAGATTCGTAGCGTTGTGTGTTGCTATGGACTTGGCAGACCTCAATTTTTAGCAAATAAACGAGGCACTGGACTTGGCCGCTGCAAGCTGGGGCTCACTGGTGCCCCTCGAGGGCGAAATTGAAGCTTTTCGGCATTTGCATCCCGCTTAATCTTTTATCAAAGCTTGCCTGAGCAGATATTAAAACACTTGTGTACCAAAATGAACTTAGTAATATTATACGCGATTCCTTAACATATTCAAATAAGAGAAAGGTTTAGCGGAAATGGCACAGCGTGTGCACTCTTTGCTTTCGAGTGTCGACCGACAGCTGGAGACCGAAAGAGGCAACATGCCCTTAACCCACCCGAAAAGGGCATTATAAGTGTATATAGACAGCTTGTAGGTAAGTCATGCAGTTGTGATTGTCGATGTTACATTAATAACAATAGAAGGAACTGCGACATTGTACTGTTCAGTCTACTATGCTTGAAATGAGGGAGCAGCACATGCGCGTATACGCTCATGTGACCTTATATAGGCATATTATTGTCTACTGATTTCGCGCTTTCTATACTCTACGTTCACTGATGCCATCGCAAAAACTGAGATAAAAATTAAGTGAGGGCTGTACTCGGGGCATCCTGAATACGGCGGCTGGCTAGATGCTCAGTGCATTTGCCGTGATTTGTTTTGAAACTTATCTTCACCTTTACCCTGTTTTGAGGAAAAAGGCTAACGTCGCACTAGTCTTTAGCCTGAAGGTGGCCTTATACCATAAATGTATGTATAAATTCATTTTATTTATCTGTGTTTTACTCTAGAAAGGTTTCTTGGCAGCCTTCCAATTTTAATTGTCTCCTTCCCTCTCCGTTTCATGGTTCGTTACTGAATGCTCTATTTTCTTTTTTGTTGTGCTCAGTTACCAAATATTTAAAAGGAGACATAATATTCAAGATAATCCTAATGATACTGTTATACAATCTGCCTTGTAAGCCCCCTCTCTCTTGAAAATTATTCCACGGGACCATCAGATATTGCCGCTATAACGTTGTGATCTTAAGAAAAAATCGGGCCTTCTCAGCGCTGTGTTACAGTTGATACAAAGTATACAAGGTAGTTCGAAAAGTACGTAACACTCGTCATTGCTACATGCCTTCAGATTGTGATATGTTTAGTTGAGAGCACTGCTATAACAGAAAATTTATTGAACTCGTATTTGTCCTACAGTAGTTTTTGTAAATTTACCTTCGTTACTCTCCTCGGCTGACTCGGCTCCATCAGAAGTGCCCTCTGCAATAAAAAACGTAATTTTTGAAGACGTACAAAACAAACATAAAAGGCGAAATAAAGATGTTTAGCTTTGTGCACTCTCAACTAAGATTATTGTTCCTATCCTAAGGTAAAGAAATGAAATTTTGTTGGTCGACTTGGTCGTTTTATGATATTTAAAAGTATTCAAAATTCCACGCATAGTCGTACCGTTTCTCGTTCTAAAAACGTTCACAATTGTAGTTATTTTCACGAACCCTGAGCTATCACTTCATAAAAACCATGTAGTTAAAACTAAGAAGCGAAACAGGGATTTGGAGGTTCAAAGGAAGAATGGCAAGTGCTATGGGCGACCAAGTGAAAGTTCAAGTTTGCCTACAATTGTATTCACCATAGTTTATTTTCAAATTTCGCAAAAACAAAAACTCCACTTAGAGGCGATAAAATAAATTAACTTACGGCAGCCATGTAAACAGATGGTTTTGATGAGAAAGTTGATCAAGATCGAGACATCTTAGTCCAGTAAAAAGGCAGCCAATTTATTATGGTTTGGCATTTAACGAGATTCAAAATGAATTTTCGATCCTCACGGTATAGAGTGTGAGTCAGAATCAGAAAAGCTATAACCTAGCCGAGATTAGCTGCATCGAATACGTGTTTTGCAGGGAGACATATGTTTTTGTGCCAGTTAATATCTAAGGCCTACCTAATGAAACAGGATTTTGTATGAAATCTGGCCTATGTATGTGTTTAAAAAATGTAGAAAAAATCAATACCTCTCAGAGCCGCTACATGATCAATGACTATTGGCCAGACAAAGCATTCTGGTATTTATGCGGAAACGATAGACATAAATTATGTCACAAAATATTCTCCAATAGAAAACAAAATTAATATTGACCATTAGGAATGTAGTCGATTCGCAACTATACAATAAACAGAGAGCCTTATAAAAAGGTAGAAAAATTCAGATTTGCAAACTAAAATTTTGTGGTGAAAATGGTAAAAATATATAGTACTTATACGAAATGATTTCATTATAAATAAAACAAAAGATCTTGGTAAACAGCAATTAATTTCTGCCCACTGCAGAAATATAAAAATTAGACCTACTTCAGAAACGCAAGATATTGCTTCGAGCCACTTACGACTAGGATCACTATAATAAAAGACAGCTGGTCCTATTCTCCGTATACAGGTAGAAGGAGTTCCAGGAAATAATAATGTACCCTAATTAAATAGTTGGTGCAAAAAGAAAACACAATATTTGACGAGAAAAACGAACTGTCTTTCGGAGCGGACATAATACGCGGCAAAAGATCTCTACCAATTCAGTTAATTATCTAACATATCGTGACCAACTATTTACCTACAGCAGTTGGAGGGTGAATACCAATAGAGAGTTCGAGGCGGCGAACTAGGCGATGCTAAACCAGTTTTTTTAAAACAGAAAAAAACATTTTATAAAGCCCTCCAGCTTGACAATATTCGAAAAGTTTATCCGTACGGAACCGAAATCGATGCGAAGGGATGCGCACGTAGCTTGCTGCAGAAGCGACGTACCATGATGATGTCAGCAGTGGAAACGGTACTCTGTTAGAACGGCAAGCAGTATTGCGCTACGTCGAGTACATTTTCTGCATCGCAGCTTGGTTCAAGGAAAAGCCAATCATTACCAGGTGTAGTCGTTATAAGGTGAAAGCCTTTAATAGCTCAGGAGTTCAGAATGCAGAAACTGTGCGCGAGATGTGTCAGTGAGGTTCAGAGGGGTTCCACGGGATATCGCTGGGGTGGTGGTATACATTGACCGATAATTATAGTTAATGATAGATGATAGTCAGTACTAGGAAAGAGGGTCTCGCCAGAGAGAGAGAAAGGGAGAGAGACTCATCATCTCTTCTTTCTCTTTTGCTTCCCTCAAATCACCGCGGGGCGGCCAATATGCTTTCGCGTTGCTCGCACGTAAGGTAACAAGTACTCCTCTCAAATTCTTTACGACCAGTTGAGCGAAACAAATGCGTGGTAGGTTACAGTAGAGCCGGTAGTTTCAATTTCGCGCCGTTGCAACACTACACGTAGTCGCGGGACTCCGCTTCTAAGATTCTCCACCGAGCTTCCTGCGTACCTCGTGCAATCAATAAAGGTTTCGTGCTACTAAAATGCACCGAATGTTCTCAAGCTGCAGGACTTTACAAAATTAGTTTTCTTTTTGTTTAAAACGTTGATATGGCATCATCTTATTCATGACTTCGAGTTAATTCCTGTCGGTTCCAACCACACAATTTCCAGAATGAAAACATTTTTCGTGGGGTTAAGCTAACTAGCTGGATAATTACGGGACCTTCGCAGCATATTGTGTCGGCTGTGGTGAAGGGTTTCTTTTTTAAATACTTTTCCTTATATTGAGTCCAGTATTTTTATAACTTAGATTTGTTCCTGAGACACCCTGCATTACACTCAACCGCTGATAAAAGTGCTATTATTTGGGCCAGGGTATTGGCAGGGTATAGCCAACTAACCCGCTCGCAAGTACTACTGAGCTTTATTGCGGTCATGTCTTTATTCTCGTCCAACGACGCCGGGACAAATCCACAGCATCACCTTTTCCAGGCCACGTCTCATTTCAGACGCGAAAGGGGAATGACAGCGTTGATTTCTCCAAGAGACCTTCTCCAAGCGATTTGTCTAAGTGCAATTAAGTCGAAAGCTTTATTTGCTTCGGAACTGGTTTTGAGCAGGATGTAAATCGAGAAATATCACTTGAGTTCGGATCAAAGTTGTGATTGAACCATTTTTTGCGCATAAAGGGTGGAGTGGGCACGCCGAACGGAGCTTTTAACGTTTTAATTAGTTTAGGTTAACTAGTTAGAATACAAATATCTGTTTAGAGAGTGTAGATATAGAATGGCTCTTTTTTGTTACTTTTATAAAACCAAACGTTGACTAAAATTCAAGGTCAAAAGCGATACAAAAGGATTTTGGGCTGTTGTGAGAAAAGAACATGACGAGTGTTGCCCGAATTTTTTAACATTCTGAAAGACCACTAAACAAAATTCGGGAAGATTTGTACCGTGCTGCCTGGCTCGCAGCGGTGGAGTAAAGGTGGAATATCCGCCTCGCGTGCAAGAGAAGTGTGGTTCAAATCCCGGCCGGTGCCGGGCGATTCCCCATCGGATAAAAAATCCGCGTGGCGACGGAATTGCATAAACAGATTTCGGATGCAAATTATCCGGTGAAAACCTCCGGAAAGGCACTCCCTCAACAGAACAGGATTTGGCCAACCTGATGCAGTCATTGGCCACATCCTCCTATGAATACTTTAACAAATCCCCGACCCTCACTCCCCAAAAGCTGCGAAGCAACTGACCATGGTGCAGTCAGATCTGCAGCGCAGCAAAGGGTACTAAGAATCTCTGGCTCCGGGCAAGAGGCCATTGAACTTGACCCTGGCAAGCCGGTAATATAGAGGAATTCTATAGCATTATGAGAGGATAGCAGGCATCGTCATTAAGCTTAATGAAGGGTATAAATTGAAGGTTGTACAAGCATAGGAGCCAACATGTTGTCATGATGATCAGGCAGTCGAAAGTTTCTATGAAGATGTAGAATTAGCAACGGGGAAGTAAAGACGCAGTATACTTTACTAATGGCTGATGTTATGACCGTGCATGGTCCGCACTTGCGCGCTCTATTGTTCGCTGTGGGCATAGATATGTGCTGTGGATATGTGCTGTTGGTGCAAGGGCTCTAAGTGAGCCTGTTTCCATGAATCCTTTTGTGTAAGCCTGTTTTGCTTTGTCGAGACCCTGCAAATGCCAAATTGGCCCTGTCAAGGGAACGTCTAGAAAAATACAAAGAAATGTCGCCCTGTGGGAAATAGCCGGAAGTGCTTTCGTTCAATTGTTCACCCTTCCCGTCGAGAAGCGCTATGGTCAAGTGAGGAATGCCTATTGTCTAACGGAGACGACGTCCGCTGACGTACAGGACAAGAAAGGAGCATGACGCATACGGTCATTAGAGGAATTCCCGGGAATGCAGGAAAGATTTGAATTGCGGGAAAGAGACAGTGCTGGGAGCAGTATGTGGCGCGCACGTGCACTTGGGTTTCTGAGAAGAAAATCCACTTGCCGGAACCACGATATCGGATCTTTTCTGGAGAATAGAAATGTACCTCCTCGCCGTTCCCAAGCTCTACCCGCCAACAAGTGACCACGCCCAACGAAACAATACCGGACCAGTCAGTGCATCAGACCATCAGTGCAGTGATGTGTTCGATTGGATGCCGATATCTGAGGGGCGTGCCCTAGAACTGGTTGGTCAACATCTTCAGAGAGGGGCTGGACATAAGGGGATTTAAGGACGTTGCAGAGCACGAAATGACGCTCTGAGACCTGGGTAAAAGGCTCATCCAGACGCGTCTCGCTATGAACTCTTAACGCTTGCCATTTTATATGGCAAGCGTTAAGGAGGGCTATATGGAACGAAAAAAAAATGGTTGATGTAACGTTGAGAAAAAAGGCGTGCAGAATGCATCACAGAAATAAGTCAATTTAATGACATTCTGGTGGACATAAAGAAAAATAAAGGGGCGCTTAGAAAGGAAAACCGAGGGCGGCTTAGGTTAGCAAATCGAATTCCAAGAGAAGGAAAGCTTAGCATGGGGCAGCAGAAAGTTAGGTGGACGTATGAAGTTAAGAAGTTCGGAAAGATTAGCTACCACAGGACCGGGTTAAATGAGGAGTGTAGGAGAGACTTTCGCCCTGCAGTGGGTATAGTGCAGTTGATGATAATGAATATGACCCGGCTCAAGCTTTTCTCGTCGAAAATGTGGTGGGCTTATAACATCAACATGCTAGCTTCGCTCAAATCCGCCAATATGGGGATGGATCGGCTCACAGTACATTAATAACTGACCAGGTTAAGCCATACGGCGCAGTTGAACACTATTCATGTCTGCACAAATTTCTGGAATGGCATGCAGACCAGCTGAGTGAGGACAAATTGGAAATAGGGGCCGAAAACAAGTTGGTGCAGGGTACGTGTTCCAGAAAACTTCAATAAAAAATGAAATGCGATATGGTTACAAAGAAGAGCAGATAATGGTTTCAGGGGATATCGGAAATTAATTAGCTTAGACGACTGCAAGCTAGACGGCCAGTATCATTAGGTAAACAGAAATGCAGCGATCATGCATATTATCAGCAGGCCGTAGTTTGTGCGAAAAAGTAGACCTGAAAAAATGGAGAGGCGCCCTTTTATTACGTCGTCAGGGCTATAGGGTTAAAAGAGGAACCTGCCACTGAGCATTGTTGCCTGGGCACTGCGGCATCGGTAGGAGTACCTAGAGGCATGTCATGAAGCTAAAGCAGTTTTGATGGCTGATGCAATGCCTCATGTAATAAGGTAGACCAGTACAAAGGCTAAGGTCAGTCGTGTCATCGACATTTACATGTATGGAGGTTCAAACAAGTGGTGTGCAGCTCTGAAAATAAAGCTAGAATCACTATGTAGGCCGCATTGAGCAATTTTATAGCTGCCTGCATGACATCGCGGAATAACACCACGTTACGTTGGCAGGCGGCACTTCAGTAGCAGACTAAGCCCGCTCGCATAAAAAGCCTCACTGGAAGCCACCCGGCAATCTCCAACTGTACCACAGCGTAAGTGGGTGTTGGTTCGGCAACCTCCACTGGCCATTCGACTGCGCTTGAAAACTGTGCGACGTCTTTCCAGGATGCCCGTCTTGACTTCTTGAAGCCCACCTTTGCAACTGAGGTTATTTCATAGCAGTGGGATTGCATGACGGACGTTTATTTTCTATGGTATGCTATCTGATGGTGTCATTTTTATTTTTGTCATCGTCAGCAATACATCATAGTGTGCATGTTCACATTCACACTGTGTCCGTGTGTCCTATAGAGACCTGAGACCACTATCAATGCAGGAGCCTCAGTTACCAATGAGTAAGTAGGGGCAGCATGAATTAAGCGGCAGTAAAACAATAACTGAAACGCAAACTCCCTCCATAAAGGCCAGAAAAGGAATTTTCTTTTTCCAAGGCATTCCACCTTTCCATGATTCCTTGACTTTACCCAGGACAAGAATGTCCACCCGTATATACGCTCTATCACTCTGCGATTCCATATCTCTGCCCACAAGAAGCGCATTTGTAATGAGGGCGGCGAATTCTTGAATTCCTGTTCCAGCTTTTAAACGCGACCTTAGCGCAATACACCTAAGCCTTTATCTTTTATAATTCCACGACAATGAGTACTTTGTCAGCTGCTTACTGCGGCCTTAAATACAAGGTAATTGAGCCTATTCTCTTATTCATTACCGCAGAGTCGACATAAACATTGTAGCACCCGCATGGCATGTAAATAGTCTTAACTTCAATCTCCTAAGTATACTGCTACGCACCATTGTAAGAATGGCGGCAATCATTGTTTTATTTGAGTGCTCATTTATATGCTGTGGATCTTCTGAAACAGCTTTCTTGGGTCTACCTCAATACGAGAATAGATAGTACCAAGTCCCTTTTAGTGAGAACTACATTTATGCAAAGTCTTGTTTTTTATGGTTTACTTCTTCCTTTAGACCTCTAGCGTATTTCTTCAACAACATAACCGTAATTCCACCTCTTTCTGTACGCGTTTGATAGTTCCTAAATTGCTCGGAGTCTACCTATGTTTCATTTAAACCAGATGCTCTAGATAGATTCATGTAGGGACTAATCATTTTTTAGGCTATTGCATATGGCTTAGCTGCAGAGGTTGTGTCGATAACACGAGTATGCTCTGCTTATTGTGTAGCTTAACGAGATATATGTACTATTTATTTCGTGACTAGCATGAGAGATGTAGCTTTTCAAGGGGCTAGCATGTTAGTGACCTACGCAGATACTATAGTAGACGACTTATTAACTGCTCTACTCCGCAGAATGAAGTTGTTATAGCTGCCATGTTGATGATGAAACACGCTGATGGCTGAAGCATGCAACACGTCAGGGAAACTGGTTCCTTGATTCATGTAGTTAACAGCTCGTAAAGGAAAATAAAATTACCTAATACTGTACAAATGATAAAGAAAATTTATAACATTTTGCATTAACGACGGCTCAAAAATTGCTTGAAGTTATGAGTTGAGACAGTCCTCTAGGTAGCAGTATCGATAATGACGGATAAGAGGATTCCGAAAACGCGCCACAATATTCCTTCTTCGCAAGTATCATCGTGATATTTACCTTGCTTTGTTACTTCTGGCGTCATTCCCTCGGGAGGATTTTGCACAGAATCTTGCCCTGCAGAATGAGTTGTTTGAAAAAGGATGTTTACTAGACTCATAATGGATAGCCTATCAACGCTGAACATTGGTCATTCAGCTTGACGAAAGGTAACAGCGCACAGGAAGACACACTCGAGAGAGAGGACGACATGGTGTGTGTCTTTCTGTGCGCAATTACCTCTCGTCAAGTTGCAATGCACCATCTAGCCCGTCTTCAAGCTCTGTTAAACAATATGGTCATTCACAAACGAAAACTAAGTTTAATTAGATCGTGTATAATCGAAGAAGTAAATCAGTCTTAGCGACGGTTTTTTTCTACTAAGGCTTGCTTGTGTGTTATAGGGCTTAGAAATGATGCGTGAATAGCTCACGCAGGAGCCGACTGCCTCTAGTATCACTCACTGTGTGAATGACACACCGCTAGTTTTTCATTTATGAATTAGATTAGAAGCACGCTGATGCTCACTGCTGTCGATGGCTTCATAGCGGCATCTCGCGGCACACTCCATAGGACTTGAGTAGCTCGCGTGAAGTCGCCAGCCAGTGTTCGACGGCATGCAACCCATAGCGTACAAGTGTTCATCTGTCATCTCGACGTATAGACAACCTATTGCGAGATAGCGCAACATGCTGTTTCAGTAAGGGGAGTTATTCTCTCCTGCACCGGCAGATGAGCCACGTGGGGATTTTAGAGGGCAGCTCTTATCCTCTCGTTCAGCGATGGATCCGAGTCACCATTGGTGCCGCTGTCTGTGTAAGTCACTCAGACAATGTGAAACGGTGCGGAAGAGGGTTCTGGAAATATCAGTCATAAGGTTTTTAACGTCCAGTGGCGTTGCCCTGTTTTCGCGAAGGACATCGATCTTCATTAAAAGTGTATGCCTCGGCTTCCATTGGAGCAGTGCCGTTGGGTTAAGCAGTAGAGCATACTACACGCTAAGCGAGCTCGGCGAGCTGGTTTTAGGAACCACTAAAATGAAGCGTTACTCGTATCATCAAAAATGAAAAACAATTCAGGTAGCGCTTGACGGTGCTTGTAATGTCGAGTCTGTAATGTGTATTGGGCAACGTGGAAGTTTCTCACGTCTATAAGGGGCAGTGAAAGCAGCTGTCTTCAACAGCCAAGCATACGTATGCAGTCATGAACTTGGCATACAAGGCGCCTCTTGTCACCAGGATAACTAGTGTTATAGTCTCCTTTATCAAGGAGCGCAATTAAAAACAATTGTCGTCTGAATGAAGGTAGTTGCATTATGTTCAAGATGCGTTCACACTAGGAATCGCCATTGATTTCAATCCCGGCAGTTTTGTGGATGGAAAATAAGTAGTCTAAGTTCAGGCAGTCATAAGAATAGGAGACGGATTTCATGGACTTCTTTTTTGTTTTATCTGGCTTTCACTAAGGCGAGTAAAGAATTCTGACCACTAGTAAACGGTGAAATCTGGCATTCAGTTTTACTTTTTCTTAGGAGAGCCATTACTAGAAATATTTCTGATAAAATCGTCAAAAAGTTTGCGAAATTCTGGAAAGCATTTTAACAAAAGAAGTAATTTAAATCTTCCGTTTCGGTACTGCTATCGCTACGATGCTGAAGCCCAAATAACACTGGAGAAATAAGCTCCCGATTTGTCGCAAGTAATATATAGCTCAATGCACATATATTACAATCTGTAAGAATCGGCTACAATCTGTGATTATTGCGGAATATATACGCGACAAAAAATGAATGACTAGTGCCCAGCAATGAAATGGCAGAAAAATATATTGCTAAATACAGTCTACAACAAGTGGTAAGAAGCAAGCGTGCATATCGTAGGGAGTGCATCATGGAACAAATGCTAAAACCCTTAATAATTATAAATTAGTGAGGCGACAATTGCCTATCCACTCCCTCGAGGTGCAGCCCTTTAGGAATGCTTAAAGAACCTCAGGTGGATGAATATATCAGTTAACCGACACCTTCCATGACTATCGCACAAGGCATATAGTCAAACCCGCAGTTGACGCAATATGAAAAATTGCCACCATCACCCCAATGCTGTTTGCATCTTCGAGTGTAATGACTGAAGTTAATAACCACAAAAACTTCCCTGTCATTCCGGTTCTGTGTAGCTAAATCCTATTCAAGCGTGGCTCAAATGCGTTGCTTATGTTGCATGGTGTTTTAAAACTGAATTCATGTACCTAGAGTCAGTCCCACTTGCAACTGTTCGCCATCACTTCTTTTAACGGCGCTTTTTGAAATTGCTTCTAATTAAACCATTATTTTCTGGTAGAGAATGTAAAATGCGCAGACCTCCCACTGGGAGAGTTATCTGCATTTGATAGCGGATCATTTTATACGTATATTGGTACCTTGTATTCATGTTAAAGAGAAAGAGATTAGGGGCGGTATTCCGTTTAAGATAATCCTCAAATGCAATTGTTACACTGAGTGTTAATGTTTAGAACACCGTGTCATGCATTGCAGGCATTTTGAGATAAGCAGGGTCCTTTTGCTGAAGCTCCCTTTTCTGGACAGCCTAGTACCCCGACCGACGAAACAGATCGACTCAAAAAATTGCCTCAGTGACTGATACATTTATGAGCGCCGCAAACGTTAGGAAGGAGCTATATGTCGACATTTCTGGCTACACCACCGATTGGGGTTGCAGAAAAGTGGATCAAATACCAATGTCTCTGTAGAAGCTCCTCTTTAAGTAAAGCACAGCGAAAGGCACATGTCTTCTATGGTCTTGCTTATGACCGGTGTCCAAATGGTGGGAACTTATCTAAATTAAGTCCAGGTTTTCGACAAGATGTGACCATAAGCAGGGCATTTTGAGTCCCAAGCAGTGAAGGTTTGGTTTGCAGTTGTTTCTATAGTATACTATAGAAACAACTGCAAACCAAACCAAACCAAACCAATTATAATAGCAGCAAAGAAATGCAATCTTTTTATGCCTTTCGTAGCATTAAGCTTCATGAGCTTCTTGAGCTTCTATCAGATATTTTTTCCTTTCTTGAAGGCATAAACTATTTAATAATGATGCAGACTTACTTTATATTCATTGTGGGAAAAAATGGCCCTGCTAACTGTTACTCCGTTGCTGTTTCGGGACAGGAAGGAATGAAAATCGTTCATGTTTTCCTGTACTTATAAACAAAACTACAAGCAAAACTTCCTGAATTAGGCAATTTTTTATTATTTTTGAGATCAAAAAACTTTATTTGTTCATCTATTCTGTTTCGTGCAGTACGCTCCCAATTACCCGCTAAGTGTTCTCCGTTGCGTCTGCATTGCTTCTATTTAGTGGGAAGGTAAGCAAGAAAAAACTGGGCGGATTTTCGTAGCTTCGGATCTCTTCCATGGGAATGTCAGCAGCGATATTATGAAAACTACACTTCGGTCATATCTTGAAAATTACCTTCCAGCCTGGTCCTATCTGCTGCAAGAATAAAGCAAGTCCCACAAGCAAGTCCCACAGAACCAAGACTCAGCGCGGGTCTCAAAGATCACATGCACCCTTGCTAAAATGGCCATATAGATGCTCCAATTAGAAGCAAATTGATACCATCTAAGAGCCCTCAAAAGGAAGTTGGTGAGAGAATACATCGGCGGCATCGAAGCAGATTATGAAGCATAACACTCCTACTGTGAGCAGGTTCGTGAAAATCCTGAACTCAGTCAACCATCAGGAGCCCGTACCTGATTGTTTGCAACAACTCATTGCTTTGTAAGGAAACACTTCAAGGGATCAGAGATCTCCACTAGAGATTTTATTGCGGAAGGGATGACAGACCGCCTTTCTTACTGTTTAATTGAACCAATATTTTACTTCTTATTCTCTTTTGCCAATATAGGAAAGTTTTTTCTTGAAGGCAAATAATTACTTCGAGAATATAATGTTCTTAACGCAAAAATATCATTTTTTGCGGTTTCAAAGCATCCACCTGCAAATGCGCTATGTCTATTTAAAAGCAAGAACCCTTTTAACAAGCACTGATTTGGTGCAGAAAATTTTTTCTGACTGATGGTTCACACACTTGACGACATTGATAATATGGTTGAGCTTAAAGGATGAGCTTACGTGTCCAAAATAATACAGCACCTTACACTATTAGTTCGTGATAGGATAATAATGTGGCAGGCAAAAGAAGCTTCCGCCATTGCTATCTCAATTCAACTTGTGTTTACGAGAGTTAAACCACAACTATATTTTTTAGCCAAATGGTGACATAATGGTTTAAAAATAGCCTCTTCTTCTTTGGTTATTTTAGTGCGTTTCGATGGCCACCTGGCTCAACCACTTCTTCAGCTTTTCTATAAGGGTGCCTGCTTGCTTGGTCAATATTTGCCTACGTTTCGTCAGTAGTCAGGTGCAAGCATTTTAACGAAATATGCAGAAGGTATGAAATCCGATTTTAACACTAGAACAGCTTGTACGTCAGAAGCATACCACTATGGTTGGCTTGTTGAACTGGACGCAAGCAGGGCTATGGTGAATCATCCAACGTACACCGTTAACATCTGGTTTCTGGCATGAAATGAAGCAAATTCCTGGTACAATCTATTTAAAATTGTACCAGGTAGCTAGAACTTTTGCTGAGAGTTATGGTTGATACACGCTCTACGGTTGGCAGTCTTCATTATACTGGGTATGAATATTTCAGAAATTAGACCAAGCTACGTACTACTTTCTTTTGCAGTTTAATTATTAATTATTGCTTACGATCATAGCTTAGGGACTACAAGGCGCTCGATTGGCAAACCCAGGGACGCGGCATCAAACTTTGGAAGTGGCGGCTCATTTTTGACTGAAGCGCAAGTCGGCCATGTACTGTGGCGTCACTCAGAGCTGTTATGATTGAGGTTCCAGCCTATGTTCGCGTGGCTCCTGCGTTCTGAGAAGGCTCCTGAGAAGGCCGTCCATTACGGCCTTCTCGTGCCAGCCGTCGTCCACCTCCAAAACGGTAGCGACCGCAATGATGGCCTACAACAGATAAATATTCAGTAGCAGGCTAGCCCCCACCGCAAGCGGCAGTGACCTACCAGTCCCAGCCCCGTAGGGCCAGGAGCAACCACCAACCCTGGTTGTGTTCGACAAGGGGCGCGCCATGCACTGCCACGACAGTCCATGAAGTCACCAGGTGTCATGCATATAAGCCGACGTTTTTATATTAGTTAACTCCACCGGGCGTCCGATCCACGCGTTCTGGCGCTCTTTCATTTGCCGCTTCATCGAACGCCGCACCATACAGCAAACAGAAGCAGACCTAGATGTCTAGGAGGCGTTAGTACAGCAGGAATCAGCGGCGTTTGAAGTTTATTTACAGGATAGAAAAGGCGCAGTATCTGCCACACTTCTCTGCGTACACATGTACCATGCGGTGAAGGAAGGGAGGAATGTGAAACAGTAATCACCCTGTTTACTCGAAGCATCATGAACTGCCCCATTCGCAACAAATGAGTAGCGGAATGCGGCACTCAGGCTTTCGCCTTTCACCAGTTTAGTCTCCAAAGTGCCTGGTAATTTTTGAATTTCAAATAACACTTTATTTTCTTTATTTACCTTTTTTACAAACGTTTTTCGCGCCACTCTGGTGCAAAAGATGTTTTCATGTAAATGTAAATTTCAATAAACGCAGATGTTTTACACCGTGCAATAGTTTTCTTTGATACCAGCTGGAGTTGCAATCTGAAGAGAAAGAATCAAACAGTATTTTAAAACTTTAAAATTAAAGCGGTCGGTGCTACACAAGCCTATTCCTTAAAGATACTTTAGCCAGACTTTTCATTTCACTTCTTGCACAAATCCCGACGACCGTTTTATAATTAAAGGAGACTTGATGGCTTATGTGCAAGAAGCAGCACATTTTAATTCACACAGCATATTTGGGGGACGCGATAACGCAAAGCACAAAAAGTTAGTCTTTGGAGAGGACATTTTCAGTGATCGTGGTAGTATATTTGTTTAGGTTCTGGGGTGGAAAAGAAGTTTCAGAAGGCGTACTCTTTAGAAATATTTACACTGTTGGCTCGTGCGGCTGCTTCCTGAGCACACTTTTTTAATTCACTACATGCCTACAAGGAACCACATACGCGCATTACAATTTGGCATCAATTATATTCTATTTTGTCCGGCTTACCAGTTTTTGAACCGGACGTATTATAAGAGAGGTAGTTTCATTCAGTAGCGGATAACTGCGGCAATCCTTCATATCCCGCTGGGGTGGCGCAGTGGTTAGGGCGTTCGACTACTCTTCCCAAGGACGCGGGATCGAATTCCCGCCTCGGCGACGGCTTTTCGATGGAGGCGAAAAGCAAGACGCCCGTGTGCTGTGCGATGTCAGTGCACGTTAAAAGAACCCCAGGTGGTCGAAATTTCCGGAGTCCTCCACTACGGCGTCTCTCATAGCCTGAGTCGCTTTGGGACGTTATACCCCACAAACCAATCAAACCAACCAACCTCCATTACCACGACTGTGGTGTAATTTCCGAACGCCAAGCTTCGGTAAATTTCACATAGCGGCTCTTTTTTTTTTTGTTAAATGACGTCTACAAGTTAGCTGCTTACATTGTGTTGTTGCATTAGAAGATTTTAAATTTGTTTGGTGAAGTTTAATTTCTTTTACAATTTGTACTTACTTCTACACTCTGAAAGGGGGTTTTTACTGTGCTTTAACAGGGATAATAGCCCTGTCGAAGTTTCACGGCGAGCCACACAAGAACACAGCCAGTCTCAGTCTCCACAAGCGAGCACGAGCAGCGCAGCGGCACTTCGTCGTCCTTATCCTCGTCTTCGTATATCCTCGTGTAGTTCACTACAATTTCCCACGGAGCGAGGAGGAGCCATCCTGGCGACCTATGGTGAGGGCAAGAGGAGCGGATCGTAGTAGGTTTTGAGGCGGCTCACGTGCACAGTTTCGCGGCCGCGATGACGCATGTCCGAAGAGGAGTGAGTGGCTCCACGATGTAATTCACAGGGGAGGTTTGACGGACAATGCGGTAGGGGCCGTGATACTCGGTTCGAAATTTTGATGACAATCCCGGTGGGGTGCCGGGAACCCAAAGCCAAACAAGGGATCCTGCAGGAAAAACGTGTGGCGTCTGATCTTTGTCGCGGTGATGCTTTTGGCGGCCTTGAGATTCCGATGTAAAACACCGGGCCAACTGGCGACATTCCTCCGCATGTTTGGCAACGTCTGAAAGGAGAGTACACTCGGAGGAGTCGGGACGATATGGTAAAATAGTGTCCATCGTGGACGACGCCTCACGCCCATAAAGGAGGAAGAAAGGGCTAAATCCAGTAGTTGACTGCGTGGCGGTGTTATAAGCGTATGTCACGAAAGGAAGGACAGCGTCCCAGTTAGTCTGATCGGCGGCAACGTACATCGTCAGCATATTTCCGAGAGTGCGATTGAAGCGCTCAGTCAACCCGTTTGTTTGAGGGTGGTAGGCTGTTGTGGTCCGGTGTATGATGCGACATTCGGCTAGTAGAGATTCAACGACGTTGGAAAGGAAGACGCGTCCTCGGTCACTCAGCAGCTCTCGCGGCGCGCCTTGGCGAAGAACAAAATAATGTAGCAAGAACAGGGCAACTTCACGGGCAGTAGCGGCGGGTAAAGCGGCGGTCTCGGCATACCGGGTGAGGTGGTCGATGCCGACGATAATCCACCGGTTCCCAGAAACCGTGCAGGGAAGTGGCCCGTAAAGGTCAACGTCAATGCGGTCAAAAGGGCGGGCCGGGCATGGAAGTGGTTGTAAGGGGCCAGGAGCACGAGGTGTGGATGACTTCCGGCGCTGACAGGCGATGCAGGAGCGGACGTATTTGCGAATATACCCGCACATGCCGCGCCAATAGTAGCGTTGAGAGATCCTTTGAAACGTCTTCACTACACCAGGATGGGCACACTGAGGATCGGCATGGAAAGAGGTGCAAATTTCATGTCGTAAATGGCGGGGAATGACGAGAAGCCACCGTCGACCATCAGTCATATAATTGCGGCGGTAGAGAAGACCGTCTCGTAGGGCAAAGTGTGGTGCTTGACGGCGTAAAGCCCGAGAAGGCGCAGCAGCGTTAGGAGAAGCGGACACGATCTCGATAAGAGATGCGAGCCACGGGTCTTTTCGCTGCTCCGCAGGCATGTCAGCGATGGTTAGAGAGGAGAGGACGGGATCAGCCGCCGTAGAGCAAGCAGGTTCGTTGGAGACGGGAGAACGAGATAGTGCGTCAGCGTCCATGTGTTTACTGCCAGAGCGATATATAACGCGGATGTCAAATTCCTGTAGGCGGAGAGCCCATTGTGCGAGGCGGCCGGACGGGTCTTTAAGAAAGGACAGCCAACATAACGCGTGGTGGTCCGTGACGACGTCAAACTGGCGACCGTAAAGGTAGGGTCGGAATTTTGTTAATGCCCACACAATTGCCAAACACTCCTTTTCTGTAACTGAGTAGTTGCGTTCAGCTTTAGAGAGGATACGACTCGCGTACGCGACGACGTATTCGTGAAAACCGTTTTTCATGGACGTGTGCTACTTCGAGGTGAAAATCAAGCAATAAACGAATGATTATCTAGAACCTTAATGAACTCTAGCTTTCCTGAAATGCAGGTCCGCCGTAAAAAGTTAGATACATTCCTACAAGTCTGGCAGAGACGAGATATAGAAGACAAACATAGAAAGCTGACGCAGAAAAGGTTTAATTCAACACGGAACTCCAGCGAGGGCAGTTTATTAAACTTTAGGATCTAAATTTAGGCACGACTTTTCTCTTCCAGAATATAAACTCATTTACACTTCCATAAACACGCTGTACACGTGAACATTTCAAGTCAAATACATAACGGCCTTAGAAGTGGCCGAGGAAAGCTAACGTATACTTAATATTTCTCTTTAATGTACTCAGGAATGAAAAACTTCACAACTTTAACCTTGATAACCTACTATAATGTGAGGGGGTTTAAACGAAGATTCTTATAAAATTATGAGAATGCTGTCTACTTTCTTGCGCAAACTGCACACCGCGGCAAGTAAGGTGGAGTTATATAAGAAAGCTACAACGTCGTTTAAACTATAATGTTCTAAGCTAAACTGGGCCTAACTGATGTTCTCGCTTAATATATATTAAGTTTAGTCACTTGAAACTTCTCTAGAATTTTTATTCTTCAACCCAGAAGAGAAAAAAAATGTGAATGCATTAGGAAAAAGGGCCGTAATATAGGTTTACCAAGTATGCCAGTGCAAAGTGTATATAAAGCCCCTCTTTACCGACGCCATCAGAGCTTTCGTGAGTGGCATAGTGGCAGCGAGTCTAACAAGGAACCGAAAGGTATTGCAACGCGCGATTCCAGCACAATTATTCTACCTGCATTGCGTTGTACGAGCAGAATCTGCCAACTCTGCGTGCACTAGCAAAGCGCCTAATCACTGGTCCGGTTAGATTCCTGAAACCCTCAATTCCCATCAAACACTTGAATTATTTAGGGTATAGAAGCACTTTGACCTAAATACTCTAAACACTAAATCCGCAGATTTGAATCTTAAATCTAGCGGTAGATATCAAAACGACGCCAAGAAAAGGGCAATAACATATAAGGGCACTTTACTGGCGGGCTGATTGTTTTCTATAGTCAAATATAGAGTTCATTTATCGGCCAAAACACATCTGACTAAAGAAAAACAGAGAATGGTACTTGGCCACTAAACAAAACTGATTTATTTAGGAACATATTGAAACATATGAATGCTTGCAGACCTTCGCAGGCACCACCTTCAATGGATTTAGAAGATGGTCACGTAGGAAGTAACAAATGAATAAATAAATGTACCCCTCTTTATGCGGAAACGAAGTAACTGTCACTAACACAATCTGAGAGAACTTTCCTATAAAAAACCTTATTTTTTGGTCAATAGGTTTTTTTAATACTACTGGCTATTATTCTCACACAACAGAAACTTTGTACATAAGCGGAGCAACCAATGCTATGGTCAGCAACGGGCGTGCGTTCGTTATTGTAGCGAGAGTTACATTTGAGTGCCATTCGAGCATTTCGCTGTGGAACCACTCTGAAATGTGTGGAGTGAGCCGCGGAGAGGAGGAGCAGGTGCGAGGGGAGTGAAATCAGAGCTTCGCTTCTAAGTGCAGCTGCCGCCGCCGCGGACGCCACGTGTATAGCTATGCGTATAATTGAGCATGCGCAACTGCGTGTATAAACACAGGAAAGACATGGCAACCACAGCACTGTCTTTTCGCATGGAGAAAGAGAGTCGGGCCGCTTCTCAGGGGAGGTATCGAGAGGAGAGGCTCGAATCCAGTAGTGGTCGCCTGGAAATTGGTCATTCAGCAGAGCAAAAATGAATACCTAAAGGCCAAGAGAGGAGCAGAGCCGCTTGAACAGAGAGAAGAATGTCTTGCCAAGCGGAGACGCCAAGATGCAGGGCGTAACAGACGGCGCATAGCAGCTCATATGGAGCCTTCGGAATATCAAAGGCAACCGACGACAGCGACAGAAGAGAATGAAAAAGCGTGTCGTGTGACTGCTCATATACCATTCTTCTGTCAGAAGGTTCATCTGCGACTCGAGCATTTCAAACAGGTTTCTTGAACAATATGTTTGGACACAGTTTGGACGCAGTGTGTTTTGAAGACCTGTGGCTACGCATTACTATACTACCCACCGGGTCGTCTTTCTTTCTATGCATGAAATAAAAAAAATGATGTGTGTTGATCAATGTTTCTTTATTGCTAATCAATATAAGCTCAACAATATGCTCAGCAATGGCGCGAATCCACAGGGAAGTAGCTTTCGCTAGGTTTATCCTGGCGTAGTCGAGCTCAGCCACTGCCAAATTTGCTAAGATATTTTGCGTGCCCACTGTGTTGGTCATTAGGAAATGGTAAAGTGTAGTCAAAGCACTATTTTATGCAGAGCAGCGACCTTTCCCATACGACCCTATAAAACAGCCGACAAAATGAATTTTTCGCCTTCTTACGGTACTGCTTTCATGGTTCTTACAGCGCTGAAAGTCCTGCGAGAAAGTTAAATCCTTATTGGATGTGCTGCGGATTCAACATTGAGGTCTTTGCCCTGGTAGTTCATTGGAAAGCTGCAGTGACTGCGGCTAGACCATATTCCTCGTCGAAGAAGTGTCTTCTTACACGAGCGCGGGTTGAGAAGGGTCTGGTGCGTTATTCTGTGTGTGTGTGGGTCTGTAGTGAATTTTTTTCTGCCTCAAGTTGTGAGCCGTAGTATTTGTTATCCCCCGAATCATGCGTGCCTAGTGAATGGTTGAAAGCATTTAATTAAGAATAACGGCTTTTAACAAATTGTCTCTAGTTGCCTTTAGTGTGTGGCTTGGGGTACAGAAACATCCCCTTGCTGCTCTGAAGTTCTCCAGTATGCAAGCATGCATGTTAACCAAACTTTATCAGTTCCGAAATCGTGGATCACTGCTGAGCAAGTCTCCCGTAAAATGTGGTGGGAAGCATTTGCTTCTGGCACATGGCATGTGTTCCGGAGAGCATTTGTTGTTACCTTCTCTGGCCTGTTAGCTCCGAGCTTCAATTTTGGAAAACCTTAGTTATGGCGACAGATTCTTTATAATTATTACATGAACGTTTTGTACACGTTATAGAAAATAAATAACCGCATAAAATTGCAATTACTCTACGTGTAGTGTAAATGATTACATGGTTAGAATAAAAAGCACTGCATTGCTTTCCTTCACATTTTGTTGCCAAAAAATTTACTTTATTGCAATTATTTAGCGCTACTTGCATGATAACTTTAAAATGTCGAAACTTCGCCTTGTGAATACATCAACAGCTACAGTGAATGCTATCTCATTACAATTTTACAGAATAATGTTTCGTACATTTCAGTTGCCGTACACAGGCTACCTAACTCTTCCGGGAAACGGCAATTAAATTGAAGAAGATAGAAGGAGCTACATATTCTCACGATCTATTCAAATCTTTATTTGTTCTTTTTTCGATAGCCGCCGGCATAGGGCCTTATCACTCTCAGTCTGGCACGCGGATCAATTCTTTATTCTTTTTTGGTATACTGGTTGTGGTGAGGCACAGCTTTATCAGTTTTGTTGTCGCGCAAGATGTGCCGATATGTGTCTCGAAGACTCCTGCACTCGCGTATGCTTCTGAAATGTTCTAAGTTGTGTTAGTCACCGTTTACGCCTTTATCTAGATTTTTCCTCCACGCCTTTATATTGGCCGTTTGTCGCGGTAATGGCTTTTTAATTCGATGACCGACGAGCACGATTGCTGTTATCGATGATGTCGATTCGCTTAGTTCTTTTCCGGGCGCAAGACAGCCTAATGAAGAGTTTCAGTTAAGTGCAATTACGCCAGTGTCTTGATTTGTGGGTACTGGTCTTGTCATCACTATGTTACAATATAAAACCAAAAATTGTCTAATCATGACTGACAAGATTAATTCACTGTACAAAGAAAGGACTCTTTTCGCAATTAATTATATCACTGAACAAATTACGCTTCATCATCTCTTTGCTTTCTACCTGCTCCAGGAAGTTAAGTGCCAAGTAGTTAGGGAGTTAAAGTAGTTTAAAATGAGCCTTCTTGAAGCTGCCTCTTGTAACACATTTTTCCTCATGCCTCCTGAATCACGTACATTCTTGATGCAAATAAATTGATACCTAAATTAGAGTTCAAAATCTTCACTGACAAGATTAATTCACAGACCAAAGGATGTCCGAAGGATGGACTGGGTTTTCGCAATTGAATCTATGAACAACTATGAACAGCTTCTCTTCGCTTTTTACCTGCTTCAGAGATATAAGGTTCAGGCATTAGGAAGTTATGATAGTTAAAAATGAGCCTCCCTCCAGCTGTCTCTTGTAAAAGATTTTTCTTCGTGCCTCCTGAATCACGTGCATTGTACTTCATGCAAATAAATCCATACCTCTAATTAGAGTTAAAAATGGTTTCGGTTCCGTTATTTTGCTTCATTTTTTAAGCGATACTGTCATGTGTATCAATGGAGACTTTGGTCGCCTAGGCATTATTAGTTTCTTTCTTTAGTTTTTTCGCACACATAATGAATCCCATGTTGGTACTCCAAATGGAGAGAAGTTCCCTTGTACTTCTGCAGCTACTTAATGGAGACGTAGCGCATACAGCGCTGGCCAAAGCGAAAGCCCGACTACTTCACCGGTGATGTCTGAATTTTGTAAGCAACTTGGAAAACGCCAAGACATCCTGACGGATGCTAACAAATGAGATTTGATTGATTCACGTGCGCTCCTATACCTGTGATTTTTCTTTAATTTAATATAAGCTGATCAGGCCTGTAGGGCCTGGTACGTGCTCCAGGGCATGTAGACTGAAGAGAGGATAATTGGCGGTCGGAAATAACGGAATGGATACCAAGAGATGGAAAGCAAAACCGAGTACTGGGCGAGTTTGTGCGAGTTAAGCATTTTGCACAGAGCACAATTGGAAAGCATAGCAGAGGCGGCAAAAAGTCTGGTGGGCGAATGCGGCAAGAAGTTTCGCAGGGGTCCAGTGAATGTGTTAGCACTGGACCGGGTTAATTGGACGAAATAGGCATTCACCCCACTTATGAGGATGAGCTCGCTATAGCACACGGCATGCACCTACCTCCCACCCTCCGATACAAAGGATTTGTGACATGATCGTCATCATCATCATCACAATCATCGAAGCTGAAGCTCTTATGTCCAACACTGCTGCAATCTTGGTGAAATGTTTTCTACTTGCGTCACCGCTCTAGTGCTCTGTTTCATCTTTATTTATTTCGCAATTAGGAAGGCCAGCCATTACGACGTTAAAGAGCGTGAGGGAGTCTCACGCCTTTTTATACCAGCTCTATAGGCAACAGCATTATGCTCCAAAAAAGAACACGAACCAAACCATTGCTTCATTGCGAAGATTGGGAAGGCCATTCATAGGGAGAGCAATTACAATGTCATAAAGCACGTGTTTAACATCGCGTGAAAAAAAAAAAAGTAATAACCAAACGACAGCAACGAAGGGCAGAGGTCAAACAATCAAATTAGTATTCTGCCACAGCGAAGGTGGGCTGCCGGATAACTTGATTCTGACAATTTCTTTTATGATAAGCCTCGATTAGTTCTGGAATAAACCTATTGTTGTGCCTAGCATGCCAGTGTTTTTGTGAAGTTTTTCTTTTTCAATTTTCATCCTCTTTTTTTTTTTTAATTGGCTGCATGCCACAACATAAGTATATTCCCGTGCTGGTCTATGAATGAATTTTCTTCACTTGGTTGAGTTATGAAGCACCTTCCCCTTTTCTCTATACAACACCATGCCACATAACATTACTAAATTCCTTTACTACAGTTCCTTATGAATATAAGCCCACTCACCTAACTGTTCTGGTTGCTCATATATTAGTTAACCTTGCACTTTATTGGATCCAAGCTCAGCCGTGGAGAAAAGTATTTTACATCATATCACTAAGAGAGCCGCGAAGACCGGTTCAATTTTGTAAGATAAATTAGAAACTTCCTTTTTGGCCACTGATAAACATTGTTCTGATTATTAGGCGTGCATAGATTTCTAAAGATCTCACTGGCTAGACGAATATTGCATGGCAGAACTGTTAGTTGTGGATAACAGCACAATGAAAGAATTAATGACAGCTCCCAGGTTCCCAGCGTTCGGCCTCGTCCTTAATCTCAAAAACAAAAATAACCCTATGTGCACATTGTGTAGAAACTCCAATTAAAAAAAATACGAAATGCCAGTTGCTTCCAGGTCGCAGTTCGGAACAGCGAACTTATCCGGGTGCAAGGCCCATGGCTT
The DNA here is from genome assembly GCA_023969395.1 of Amblyomma maculatum. NCBI lineage: Eukaryota > Metazoa > Arthropoda > Arachnida > Ixodida > Ixodidae > Amblyomma > Amblyomma maculatum. The sequence goes on along the minus strand of JAJIZL010024558.1, from coordinate 255,739 downwards.
TGAAATCACACTTAGGATAACGAGCTCCTGAAAACGCCACAGACATTCCGCCGATGGCTAACTGTTATCTCGGACAGCTTCTTCGTAAATAAATGCAGAGATAATTTAAAATCGCAATCCTTATACCAACTACCGCAACCGCGAGTTCGATTCGAGTTTACCATGCGGACAGTTTAGACTAAAGTAGGAGGCAGATTAGCAAAGACCTAAGCATTGAAAACATTCCTCTCAATAACGTTTTCTTCTCGTATTTGTATTTCATTATATACCGCTAGCATTTTGTGATAATTACCATACACAGCAAAGAAACACTAGCATTCATTGAACCGTTTGTGCCAGATTGGCTGCCTTTCTACTTTTCCTGCTTACGGCATCATTTAAAATTTGCAATTTGTTATAAGATTACTTAGCAAGGCAATGTGTTCAGCGAATCACAAATTACTGAGATATACTCCAACAACCCTTATCCCTAACTGCTCTGATCTCAAGTCTCCGAACACCCCCTCTAGACAAGCTGGAATAGTACTGGAGAGATTGTGTCGCTTTTTCGTATACCTCTCTTCACGGGAATTTCATGACTCTCTTTACAGAGAACTGGGTTGTGCTGCAGCCACCTGAGATATCTTTCAGCACGTTTCTACAAACTCATTTTTTCCTAAAATAGTGCACGACAGGTATGCATTTCCAGAAGACGTTGTCTTAGCCCCGCAATCTTTGTTTGAAAATGCTCTGTTGCGGTTTTGTTGAATTAACCTTTTTTTTTCCTTTTTTTAGGTGCTGTGCTGCTGTGCCTTTTCAAAACGTTTTTTGTATAAGATTGTTTTATATTATAATATGCCATTTTTACTTCTTTCTTGCTTTCATGATTCTTTTGTTACCAATTTGCTCAGTAATGGAATGCGTTGTATTGTTTACATTTTTATTGTTTTTGTTGTTTTTTGCAAGTTTTCGTCTGCATGACGATGTATGCTTGGATACTGTATCCGCCCTCAAAAATGCCCTCTACGGGCGCTGTAGAGATATGACTAAATAAATTAATAATAAATAAAAGACTCATCTATACCCTAAATTCGCAATACCTGCATGGCGGCTGAGGTTTTGACCAAATGAAATGCCTGCTCGTAATCAATAAAGGCAGTAGAAGTGTAGATTTTGCTGTCATTCTTAAAACCCGCATATTAATGTAGTCGCAGAACAAAAAGCTGGATAAGATTGGAAGTTTAGCCAAGATCTCACAACGTGTTCACGCAGGGCGCCTATAATTTTGACAGCTGTTTATCAAATATTTAAAACGTAGCCTCTAGTTTATGATTTGATTTGGTTGATAGGGTTTAAATTCTCAGAGGCATCTCAGGCTATGACTCATGTCTTGGACTAAAATACCAAGTACTCGATGTGAGCATAGAAGGAAATTTCAGCACCAAAATTCTAGTTTCCTTACTGATTTTCATACTAACTCCCACTCATTTTCTACTGGAGCAATCACTATCTCGTTGAGCCTGTAAAATTTATTTAAGATAAGACTTTGCCACGCATCTGGAGCCTACATCGTTACACTCAACACGTGTATAACAGTTTTCTGTTATATCTCACGGTTGCATCAAATGACAGTCTCCGAGAACTTTTTACCCGTCTTTTTCCTACTTTCAAGCCATCGATATGAGAGAACTCAAAAACGCTATATTTTTCAGTGTCTTTTTCATGTGCAGTTTGCTTTTCCTACTCGCATGGAAACAATGACATGGAGCCTTCCACAGCTCCCTTCAAGGCTTTCTTCGCTTTAAGTCCGGCCCACATTGTTCAACAAAGTACCATTGTGTATCCAAAAATGCCTACTTCAGTAGTAGACAACAGCCAACTTCCGAAGAAAGGGTTTGAAACACAATGCTGAGAGTTGTTTGTTCGTCGAAACGAAGGAATATATTGCGCAGGAAGCAAGTGTTCGGATAAAGACCTAATGTATGCGCCTTAGAGAAACTTGTTCTGGCAGTCTGTGTCACTTACCTTTGACGGACCGGATACGTGGCGAGAAATGCCGCAAGGAAAGAAACCCACTATAGTTATAGGCATACTTCTAGGATTGTCGCGATGATCGGCGCCAAATCAGGCAGTTTTGTACAGATGTCTATGCTTCCGAGAAACTCGTTCAGCAGACCCAGGAGTCAAGCATTGCCTGATTGTTAAAGCGTAAACCTGATTACCGCACCTCGAGCCGTTTGACTCTCACTGAATCAAACGACAAAGTGCCACTATTGGTAAAGACCATGCACCATCCATTTGTGGTCCTCGAACGTTTGATTGTTGATTGAAAGTGTGGCTTAAAGCAAAAACTATCCACGGGGAATCCAATCCCCAGCCGTGGTTGTGAGAAGCAGACCGGAGATCTTCTTGTCTAGCGTGAGAGTGATAGTAACGATGACTACGAGAATGCAGATAGAGATAGTGATGATGAAGATGATGTGAATGATGATGATGATGATGATGATGATGATGATGATGATGATGATGAT
>JAJIZL010024558.1:168741-216886 GCA_023969395.1 Amblyomma maculatum | reverse complement strand
CACACACACACACACACACACACACACACACACGCACGCACGCACGCACGCACACACACACACATTATATATAAAAATGAGCGACATGTACAAGATTCGTAAGCAAAGCGCTAAAGACGAGGAGGGGACAGGACAATAGCGCGTACTTTCAACAAATGTTTATTGCTATTCCGGAGCATATGTATACACTGCAGTATCACAAAAGGACAGAAGTAAAAACATATTTACGTGCCGCCTAAGCTTAGAAATCCAGCTCTGTTTTTTATAGAGCCATCGACGGTTTGCTAACGCATTCATCCCCTGATTGTGCTATCATCGATGCTTCCACAGTCTCCCTAGTCAGGTTTGTGCGGCGGCGATACGAAGCAATTGTTTTGCCGAACAAAGGATAGCATGGTGTCTCACTGTAACACTTCACAATGCGCAGCTAACTGTTTCTATTGACCCGTTTGTTGGCAGTCATCCGGAAGAGTATTTTGCTCTCAGAGACCCAATTGTCTCGCGTAGTTTAGCCTCTTTTTATGCATGTTTTAAGTCACTCACGTTCACCACCGAATTGCCCGAGCAGAGTAGCATTAGAATTTTGGATTTGCGACTGTCTTTTAAAGATCACGCGTGTTTGGTTTATGAGCCAATGGTTAACAAGCCTCCTCTACTGTATAGTTCGTCGCATTCTAAGCTGGTTAAGAGGAATATTGTGCTGTCCTTCTTGTCAAGTGCCAGCTATTAGTAAGTCATGCAAGCACACAGTTGATGAGAGTTTCAGCTCACGGGTTGCTCGATTGGAGGCGGCAGGTTACCCCAGGCACTTGATAGTTTCTGTTGCGGAGGCCCTGAATCGCAAACGGAAATCAGAGGCGAGCCTGAGTAACGAGCAGACAGCAGAAAATAGAAGAGAAAGACGTGATAAAGAGGAGATAGCTGTCATTCCGTACGTGCATGGTTTCTCGCACAATCTGAAAAAAGTCGGGCTACGATCCGAAGTAAAAGTTTTGTTTTCCACACTAAAGAAGCTTATGACCCTTTGTAGGTTAAGGTGTCCCACACGTAAGCAAATATCAGCGTGCAATATCAAACATAGGGATCCCTTGGTACCTTTCCAAATGAATATTGTGTACAAAATCCCGCTTTCGTGTAGTACACACTACATCGGCCAGACTGGAAGATATCTGAACGTCAAGCTGCAAGAACACTCTAAAAAGGTCGGCAACAATGCCATAGGCTGATAGCACGATCAGGCGATGAATGCGTTAGCAAACCTTCGGTGGCTCTATCAAAAGCAGAGCTGCATTTCTTAGCTTAGGCGGCACGTGCATATGTCTTTCCTTCTTTCCCTTTGTGATACTGCAGTGTATATATAAGCTCCGGAACCGCAATAAACATTTGTTGAAAGTCGCGGTATTCTCCTGTCCCCTCCTCGTCCTTTGTGGTTTTTAGCGCTTTGCTTTGTTGACGATGAACCAACCCGCCCAAACATTTTCCCTTCTGTATAGGATTGTCTAAAATAGCAGTGGCATCGGTCGCAAATGTACAGTCTTTGTCCAAAGTGTAGAGCTCAAGTTGTCTGCTTCTGACCCACTTCATGCAGCCTGTAATGCATTTCCAGTGTTCCTAATCTCTTGAGAGTCAGAAGATTTTTTGTGCAGTCCTCTCCAATGGGAAGGGCCTCCAATAATGATAAATCAGCGTCACTACACGGCACAGAAGTAGATACCCTGGGCTCTACACTTTTGACAAAGGCTGTACCTGTAGGTAACAAGTCGTGCATCACGGATGCTCTGCTGGTTCTATGCGTCATACAGCCGCTTGAAGGCGTAACGATTTCGTATTACGGGAACAGTTTCTCGTTATAACGAGGTCGAGCTGGTTTTCGGGTGGCTTACTCGGTGTTGCCTTTGAAAAGCGCGGGACAAATTTATATTGGGGTAGATTACATTTGTGCGAGAGCATCTCACAAGTTTATTATATTTAAGTACTTCGGTGACCAATAAATGTATAACTCCATTATTTTTGGAACTTCGGGGCATCTAATGGTTATTCCAACTAGACCAGCCAAACCGCGAGAGTACAGGTTTAAATTTAAACTCCCAGCTTGACTTAGATGATTACCACATTTTGTGTTTTTTTTCTGTTGGAACGCGTGCTCGTGTGCAGCTTTTGCAGCCGACATCTTTCACACAGCCGGAAGTGCGTCTTACGCTGCTCATTTTAAAGGGGGGGGGGGGGTCGTTTTGTTGGGTACCATGTAAGTTATTTTGGACGATATGACTCTCAACCTACCAGTGTGCTTTAGAGAGTTCAGTTCAGTCGTTCAGTCGTGTCCGACTCTTCGTGACCCTATGGACCATGTCACGCCACGCTTTCCGGTCTCTCACTATCTTCCTAACATCACATAACTTCATCTGCAGTTCCTCGAGGATGCCATCTAACCATCGCGTTCGCTGCCTACCCCTTCTCCGGCGACCCTCAACCTTTCCCAACATCAAATCTTTCTCCAGCGACTCCTCTCTTCTCATCAGATGACCAAAGTAGCTGAGCTTTAACTTTAGAATTTGACCCTCCAATGAGCAGTCAGGGTTTACGGTCGACAATATCGACTGATTTGACCTTCTGGCAGACCAAGGAACTCTCAACAGTCTTCGCCAGCACCACAATTAAAACGCGTCTATTCTTCGGCGGTCAGCCTTTTTCACAGTCCAACTCTCGCATCCATACCTCACAACTGGAAAGACCATAGCACGAGTTATACGGATCTTGGTTGGCAGACTAATGTCTCTGCTCTTTACTAGCCGGTCAAGGCTAACCATTGCTCTCTTTCCCAGAAGCAGGCGTCTCCTAATTTCATGGCTGCAGTCTCCTTCCGAGGTAATCTTGGAGCCCAAGAAGAGAAAATCTGTCACAGCTTCTACTTCTTGTCCATTGATGCTCCAGGACTTGATAGGGCAAGAGGCCATGATCTTTGTCTTTTTAATGTTCAGTTTAAGCCCAAACTTCTCACTCTCTTCATGTACGCGCATCAAAAGTCTCTTGAGTTCCACTTCACTTTCTGCCATTAAAGTGGTATTATCCGCATATCTAAGGTGTTGATGCGTTTTCCAGCAATCTTCACTCCAGCTGAAGACTCGTCCAGACCGGCCTTCCTCATGAAGCGTCTCATAAATGTTGTGTACATCGCAATGCCGCCGCTTTGAACCTTGTTTACGCAAGATATTACCAATTGCCTGCTCCGAGCTTTTTTAATTTTCTTAGCACTCCGTGTCTGCTGTCATGCAGCTGTACACTGTCAGCGACCGACACTCGCTGCTGTATTCCTCTCACTGCAACATCCCCGCCTGCTTTCGGGGAGTTCCCAGAAACCTTTTTCTTTACCGGACAGATGCACCTCAAGGTCTAGTTTGCGTTTGATTTTGCACAGGGCTTTTAACCGATCGGGTCTGTAAAAGGCTGGAGACGTTACGGAATGTTTATAGAAATACAACGCCGATTCTGTAAACATTATTCCATCTTTGTTCCAGCCCCGTACATTTGCTTGTAAATTTGCAAAAGTGCTGTTTCCTTTTTGTGTGCCGCAAAATTTTATTTTTATTTTCTGCATTAAACATCACTGCACAGCGAAAGCAGAATGTCAGCAAGCACAAATGTTTTATCATGAACCAACTCTTAATCAAGACTTGAAACTTGGGGAGAAGAACTTCACAGCTACAGCATAGTGTCGCTGGAACGTTAAGTCCATGCGAAAATTCAGAAGTGAACCAGCCGATACAATTCATCTGCCGTACATTATAGCGCAAGGTGAGAATAATGTTCACTGTGGTGAAAATAACATTTTATAATTTAGTGAAACTTGGCGAATAATCATGGCCACTGTGTCAGAAGAGCAGTCCAAGTTAAAGCAATTCTGCGTACCGTCACAGGAACTTGGCCAGACAACAACATATTAAGCTAAATAATTTCGGCACTTTCTGTCTTCATTCTTGCAGTCAAACATTAGAAAGGCAATTACGTTCTCGGCTTTGATTGGCCAGTGGAGTAACAGAGAACCTCGCTTCGCGGCAGAATTTTCGAACTTCTAAGTCTCTAGGTTATAATCTATATGTGCTGCCTTTAAATCACATCTGCTATTTATTCTTCATGCTGACTTCATCTGAAATTGTGAACAGGATGTCTTTATGCGATATATCTATTAACAAAATATTCATGCTACCAGTTGTTTGCCGGTTATTTTGAGATTTTACAATTGATTGACATTCGCCAACAATTCTCCGTAGTTCAAATCTTTCATTTTTGTTTGAACTACGGAGAAATAAAATTGTGTTGTAGGCTGGAAAACATTTAGTATCAATTAGAGGCAGGGTTGCCAAGTCCAAAAAAAGCAACAATCGCCAAAAACTACAAAAATTACCCAGAGAGTATTCAGCTGGATTAAAACGAATAGAAAGTACCCAGAAAGAAGTCATATGGTAGCTAAGAGAAAAAGCCTGAACATTTTTGGTTTCGTTGAAATCTCGCTTTTTTTTTATAACTACTTGCCCAAACAAACCTCAGATATGCATGGTTAACAGCAAAGCCAGTTGGAAAAGCTTCTTGGCTATACACAACTGTGATACCTATAGAACGCAAGTAAATAAATTCACATCTGAAAAATATCCAGTAATGTGCAGGCTAGTGTGTCGATCTTCAGGACTCTCCGGAAATGGACTATTTCACCATCTTAATTATTTTTGGGGAATTATGAACTCTAATCTTGTGACCTTTCTCAATTGCAATTTAATCTTGATGCTCAAATGGCATACAGGCAGGTCATCTCCCATTTTATCTTTCAGCTCAGTTTTTGTTAATAAAATAGGTGAAGATACTCGCTCTGTGTCACCGTTTTATAAAGGGAAAAATGAAAAACGCGCCTTAATGGCTACTGCTGAAAGATGCTTCATGGGATTAGTGACAGAGGGATGTTTGTAATTGTTAAGTTTCGTCCAGTACTGAAAGGTATTTGCTTTGGAGCTAATGGCTTCAACTCGCTGCAAGTCCATTACTTCTCGCAAGAGTTGGCTTTGGGAGTAACCAAATATTTCAAGCGACATATCTTTGAGCGCTTTCTTGGCGTATAGCCCAAGGACAAAGTCTGGGGGTGATGACTCGCAATGTTGGAGTAGTGTCGAAATGTTTTGCGAGCGTGTTTCACGTTCACATACGAAATTCGAAGAAAACAAAATGCCTTTGCTTCAAATTTTCTTTTCTGTATTCAAGCTAAAAATTTACTCTCGAGTGTGCGACCTGAACGTTTAGAAAAATGCGCTCAATGTTCGCAAATTCAAGGACGATCAAGCAGTTTTTATTACGTTGTCGTAGAACATAAGTGTTGATTGCAATCAGCAGACTCTCAAAAAGCATTTCTAATTCCTCAGACAGGTCTATTACCAATCTCACAAAAGTAGGCAAAAAGTAGCAGAGTCGCCAACCTAAAAAGGAAACAGCCAAGAGAGTTCAAAAGCAGTTATTTGGCGCAAAGTTGCCAAACCTAGCAACCCTGACCGACAACATGGAAGCAATGGTGCACGCAAGATATGTAAAAAGCCCTGTAGGTTCCCATACAATTTTAAAAGTAGACTGTTATTTTATATATGTTTTATATATTTTTATATTTACATAAATAGTTATTTGTTTCATATTTGTTATTTTATAGTGATTTTTTTTTCTGCGTTACTCACAACCTTTCATCCCTCCTTTGTCATTCCTTGATAATGGTATTGGCTACTTTGTTATTATTCTGTATAAACGTATTTGTGCTTATACTGACATTTGTTCATATATTCCTATACCTTTTAAAATTTTCTTTTACAATTTAGGTCCTGTCTGCGCACTTATCTTCTTTTGCTGCCTTATATTTCATTTCATTTCATTTTATTACTTTAGAGGCCCCTAAAAAGGGATGTTGCATAAGGGGTAGCAAGAGTAAAAATACATAATCTTAATAACAGGAAAGTTTTCACATTTTCAATGAACTTTGGTGTGCAAGTGATGAGAACAAGGTTGTTCGGAAGGCCGTTCCAGTCTACAGCTTTTCTAGGAAAAATGGAATTTGAAAACGTGACGGTACTTGAACGTGGGCGGGCAACTTGTTGCTGATGGCTGGCGCGATACGTATATGCGTGCGGGGGTAAGAATATAAAGTGCGATGCGCATAGGGTTGTGAAAAATTTTGTGAAATAAAGATAGGCTGGTAATGCGACGACGGAGCGGTAACGGGGATAATCCGGATGCTTATTCACAGGAGGCTCCCCTGAGGGTTTTTACCTTGGGGCCTCCTTTTGTAGAAATTCATTCACATGCCTAATATGTACCACATCAAGACAAATAAAAATAGAACAAAATCAAGTATGCAGAGATACAGTGTTTTCGAGTATTGTTTCTCCCAGAGCGTATGATACATATGCTGTAAAAAGGGGCTTTCTTCTAAGTAAATTCAAGGAATGTAGAAAGCCTTGAGCGAGTAATGGTGGCAATAACTATATTATTTTTCGCAAATCTTTCTGCATATTTTAACCCCTAATTTTTTGTTAGTCGGCTTTGTCTGCCTACATAAACTATTTCACTTGCCCAATAACTGGGTTTTTCTTTGCGAGCAAAGCTACTTGAACTTTTCTTTTCTTCTCTTCTTTTTTTTTTTTTCAAAACTGTGGAGGCTCATTGGAGTATATTAAAGCTGCGTTATGAAGTCCGCGCTGTTCTTATCAACGTGCAGCACTTTTCCTTTGTTTTTTAAACATTACAGTAGGTTTTGCTTCGTGCTGGCGCTTTGAGACTCATGTTCTGAGTCACTCAATGTTATTGTTAAATTTACGAGATGATATTCTTGATTTGAAAGAAGTCACATTTCAAAATCGTACGGGGAAAGTAAGCACTAACAAAGAGACAAACACAAGAGAAGAGACAAGACAACGCGCTACTGGCAGCTGATTATTTTATTGAAATCGACGCACAATATATAGGAACATCGTCACACCATCTATCCGCTCCCTACGCGTCAGAAGGCAATATAATCTAACATAAAATTCCATGTTCAACCTAGGTTGATCTAAATCCGATAAAAACACCTTGCCAGCAGCGCGTTGTCTTGTCTCCTCTCTTGTGTTTGTCTCTTTGTTTGCGCTTACTTTCCCCGTACGATCATGAACCAACCAGCCCAGCAACAAGTTCTACTGCAGTGTCACATTTCAAGCCTTACGCTTTTTGCCCTGTGGAATCACAACACGAAACAAGCTCCTCCTTTATTCTTTAGCTTTGACTGAGCTTTTTATGCAATTATTCAATGGCCTCTAAATTAAATGACTTTAGAAAATTTCTGTCGCTCTGCTTTGTCTTCGCAGATTTTATTTCGTAGGCTACGTCCTTCAGAGGCATGCAACACCTTCAATTCTTCGTGAAATTGGTCTTTACATTTCAGGAGACCGTTACAGAACTCTACATCTTACTTCGCTGTAATGGTATACAATCTAGACCACATAAACTTGTAGGCTTAAAGTTGAAATGCCCGGCGCTAAAAAAAAGAAGAACAATCTGAGAGAGTTGAATAGTACACACACTAACCTGTTGAAGGGAGTTGCGGAGTGTGTTAGAGGTCTCTTGCAAGCTGCCGTCGTTACTGCCAAGTGAGCAGGCCGATGTGTGAGAGCTTCTTAATATAGCTTAGGGAGTACCACTGAATACACCGCATAAAATGAATAATCCTCGTTAACTAATCACGCCTCTCAGTGTCGGTTGTTGGTGACATCAATGCCGTCGAGTAAACAACTTACGTTGTCGCTTTGCCCGCGGGCGTCACCCAGTCTACTGAGCTCGGCAAAATCGAACTGCAGAATGTTTGAGTGCTCAGTTTTTTTACTTCTTTCAGAGATCGAATAGGAAATCTTAGGCAATAGATGGTAAAGAAAAACGAAATGAAAATTCCGATATCTGCTGTACACATCACTGGGAAATATAAATATTTACTTTAGAGAATATCAGATAACAAAATGATTTGCACTGTGATGAGCAATATGACAACGAAGAAATAATGCACATCAACAGTAAAACGCGCACTGATACTATAAATTAGCAAAACAACAATACAGCAAGGCGATTTAATATTCTGACTAAATGTAAGAGACAAAAATTTGTCTTACTAACGAATCTGTGAATTATTAACGCCAGCATTGATTGTTAGCTTTCAAATATATAATTTTTATTTATATTGTTAGAGAAGCTATACCTGCCATCAAAAATGCGTTATTCAAAACAGTGTAAAGCTTACAAATAATGCTTCTTTTTACGTTAAATAGTTCACGCTTTTGGACAAACATTCTTCGGTTCACTAGACAAGAAAGCAGTTTGAAAGGATGATATATGCAACGTCTTGCGCGCTATGCTGTTGTAACAAAATATGCAAACCAGTTTTTTTTTAGATGTGTTTTATGTCGGTCTTCATGCGGTCAAGTTTCTGGTTCTGCCATGGTAGTCCTCAGTAGAACAGTGTTATATTTAAATAAATATTGAGCAACGTCTGATAACGGCTGAATAGCGGAAGGTGTAGTGCCCTATGACTTGGCAGAAAAAAAAATGCATGCGTGTTACATAAACTATTTTAACGAATAGAGTAAAAGGCTGGCGATCAGGTATATCCCACCAACGTTTCTACTTATGTCTCACTAGATTTTAAGATGTGCATGTTCGATTGTATGAACTGATTGAGACAGATATGTCAAGATATTTCTGAGTTGCTACATGGTGCAGTTTTGTGTTGGCGGAAATTTGGTAAACCGTTTATTGAAATGGAGCAATGGTAAAGGGGAATATAAATTGTCTACTACTTTTAGGCATGCTTAAACTAAATATATTCGACTGATGATAAGCATGGAGATATGCCAAGTAAGCAATTTTACTTGTTTCTAGATAAAGAAAAAGTATGCCGCTACGAAAATACTCGTACATCAGAGCGCATGATTAAATCGTAAGAGTCAGAGATTTTGAAACATGGAATTCCTTTATAGACAGATATGTTTAAGAACTTAGGTGAAGCTAAATAACATACTTGCAGTATCCCTTTCGGAACGTAGAAGCTAATATATGCATTACTACGTTTAACACAAAGTAACCTGACGGTACAGTTTCATGTATTCCGTATTGTTTGGCTTGCAAAAAGAAAAAAAAAATACTTCTATACTTATACCAAAATACTTTTCAGGTGTCTATATATGAACTGAAAAAAAAAAAAAAAAACGTATCCCTGGCAAATTTATTATTATTCCTGGTTGTTTCCATAAAGGAGAACAGAGGTTTCTTGGGCGGTGCATTCCTTAGGGAACAATCGTAAACAATCTGACATGCAGCTACCTGTCGCATCTCGTGTACGAAACAAACAGAAAACAACCGTTCTGCATCACCACCGCAATGACATCACCGGGAAATCGCGAATGTTTCCGGATGAAAAGCCGCGGAGATGAATGCATCTGTAGGTCGTCTGTGGCATCAAGGAAAAAGCTACGTTATTTGGCTTAGACGGCACATAGCTGCTTTATTCAGTTTATTTGTATTTTTGTTTTCTTCTGCAGACTGAGGTGCGAACGATCGGTGGCAAATGTTTAACAGACGTGGACGCCCAGGAGAAAAAATAATGAGATGCAGTACACAGGGTTAATTACTTGAAATATCTAAAAAAATATTACGTGAGAGACGCACAAGAAATTGATTCTCGTCGGTTCAGGCACAGTGCAAATAATCCTTCAGCGCCGTCAAGGTCAGGAAAACGAGGTCTCCTTATCGTCCAGTGGCTCAAAGACTGTTTGTATGGTTTTCAACGCTAGCCTCTCCTTAAAAGCACAGTTTCACAGTGTAAAGTAGAGGGCGGGTGATACGGCTTCAGTCGAATGCATGAACCATATCGAAGCCTGGAGTTATATTGGACTACTTAGTATGCAGAGGAGGAATTACGTTCGTGACTTCTATGAATCGGCGCAAAATACGGTAACGTTCTTTGCAGTGCTGCTGAAAGCTTTAGAACAAGAACATCAGTTTACGAGATCATTATCAAGCAGAATGAGAGGTCTGAGACCGCAGGCCGCATCATGGTGACAATTGTTGTAAAACCATTTCCGGACAGCTTAGGAAAGCGAGAGAGCGTGTCACCTGCGAATCTACGGACAGCCTCACCGCGGACAATGGGGTCACGAACATATTTACTCTGAGGTCCGCTGCAGGTTAGGATCTGTCGAAGGACAGAAATGGATGTCTTTCAAACAGCAGCTACAAAGGAGGGTACCCAGTCGCGTCTTTGAGGAAAGCGTAGTAGGTGAATATCATCGGCCTTGGCTACTTTATTAATACTGCCTCTGTGCAGCCTGACGCGACTCGGCAACTGCTCGCGAGCCTGAGAATCACAGCACCTAGGGCGGATGGTCTTATATACAGGATGCTTTTGAACATTGATGACGGACCATTAACTACCCTGACTATTTATTTTAATGAAGTGTGGTGGGTCGGCGCACTCCCTCAAGAATGGCTCCAGTCTGACATAAATCTCATTCCTAAACCAGGCAAATCGCTGTCTCTCGAGAATCTTCGACCTATATACTTGACGCCGTGAATCCGAAAACTACTGGAAGACGTCGTGCTGAACCGGCACCATCCATAACTGGAGAAAAACATGTTCTTTACTGACCTCATGTTTGAATTCTGCCCCATCTCTCGACTCAAGGTGTGCATCATCAGCTCAAGGAGGAAGTAAAAGGTCATACAGAGAGGAGCCGGGCCCGTGCTGTTATTGCCTTAGATCTGAAAGGCGCCTTCAAAAACATGTCGAATGATGCCATCGTGGCGGTCCTAGCAAAGTCGCATTGTGTCCAGGGAATATATGACTATGTGAGGGCCTTCCTGACGGGTCGAACTGCAACCCTGGTAATCGGAGACGTGCGGTCTGAAGCGATCTGTATGAGAGGGAAAGGCACCCACAGCGCTCGGCACTGTCGCTCACGTTGCTCATCTTGGCGATGGCTGAACCTCCACCACTGCTGTCAAGAATTCCTGATGCGCATCATGCCCCTTATGACTCAGACATGACGTTATAGATGACTAAAGGCTCGGACGGTCACATCAAAGACAGTCTACAAAAACAAAATCCTTTAAAGTACCGCAGCACTACGTTACTAAGGGTGGAATCACATCCGCAGATAAGTCCGAACTGGTCATCATTCGGGCTCGAGTGAAGACCCAAGTTTTCGACCTCGAAATTGACGTTCGCCTAGCAGGCATTCTCATGTCCAGAGGGAAGATATTAAGGGTGCTGAACCGGTACGTATTGCCTAACAAAAAAGCGAAATACGATGTACAGCTGCTGCAGAAGAAATTCGCGCAGGTGGCGCACTTTAGCCGCCGACTTTAGGGTGCCTCGATACCAGCGCCACCCTAGCCGACTTTCCAACAGACAGGGGGGTCTGAAAAAACGCGGCACCCTGCAAATCGTGCAGGCGCTTTTAAAGGGCAATTCACACGAAGGACAATCGAATTATCGGCCCTCGGTCTGGATATTATGTGTTCACCTGTCACTATTTCGACGCCACCAAGCGCACTCGGCTGGCCAAGAATAAAAGTAGCTTTTGTCCTCGCGCACTACAAGATCACAGATCTCTTATGTCCAACTGTCCCCTGCGCACCCCAGTTCCGAACAATCAAACTATACTCTATCTTACAAGCTGCTTGCAGCACTGAGAAAGGCAAGGACGTCTCGGTCCGATCAGGATAACGAGCATTATAACAGGTAATTGTGCTCCTACGCACCTCTCGCGCCAAAATATTGGTGGGAGGGGGAGGGGAGCGCCAATAGGTGCACATTGTTTTTAATAATCCAGTGTAACCGCACGTAAACGCACAGTTATGATAAGGGAGTGATTGCTCATTGACACTCTCCCAAGCGCAGCCTTTCGGCTACAAACAAAGCTATACAGCTTTCTCATAAAATTCGTAGTTAAAGAAAAATTTGTCCTGGTTCATGCACCTAGGGATATTCGCTTAAAATATTCGATCAACAGCACAATTATAGTGCTCATAATCCTGAACGGGGCAGGACCGGACCTCAAACAGTAGTAACGTTTTAACACGCAATACACGCTCCGAAGACCAACGGTCTGTCTTGTGAATTAGCCCTAATCAGCCGAAAGACGTTTCACGCGCCCTATCAGCGGCTGAATCACCTGGACATCCTTCTGTGGTCGGCTGTCAAGATCATCATAAGACTGCCCCCGTAAACATAAACACACGGCTTGTTTGAGTTCGGCCTTCATAACGCAGTAGAAGGGCTGTTGGAAACCAAAAGGACCGGACATCTCTCGTGCCTTTCTGGAAACGAGAATGGGAAGGGCGATGCGGCCATACGCAGATGTCTATATATTAGCGGAGCATTGGCACTGGCTGTTACAGTAGCCAACGGCTGAGTTAGAATAACGGCCTCCGTTCGGGGCTCAGCTGAAGCACAGCGGCTGAGGGGATCGCAGAAGTGGTGGCACTGCCTTGCATACACTACATGGATGCACATGAACACTGCACCGGTCTGACATACGAGATAATCAAGCTTTCGCAAATTACAAGTAGAGTCTTTCGAAGAATGTATTACCTATGCACGCTGTGCGCGTAATCCTACGAATACACAATCTGTACAGTAGCAAAAGTTTGAGCCCCTGTATAGACCTCCCCGACAAAGGGCTTGCGCATGCACTCGCCCGAGAAGCCACCTCTGGGCATTGTAGACGAAAGCGGAGGAAGAAGCAGACTCACCGGGCGCCTGCGCAGCTCTACAATTTTTAGCGAACGTCGCACAATACTAGCGTACACAGAGAACACTGCCACCTCCGCAACGAACACCAAGCTACACTTTATTATTTTGTTTGGGTCCGCAAAAACCCAGCCATTGGTGTTCCACCCATAAATCTGCCCACTCCCTCCTCTTGGAAAGATATCCTGTCCCGCTTAGAGCCGGCGCATTAACGCCGGCGGATCGAGCGCAGCGACCCAACTAGGCTGACAAAAGGTGCTTCGGACTAAGTGTTTGCAGTTGTTTCTGAGACCCATGCATGTGACCAGCAACAACCCGAATAACTAGCTACAGCTCCTCTGGCAGGCCTCCAGAACGTGGCGGCACATGAAGCCCCAGACTGAGCGTTCTACTCAGGAATGCAAGAAAAATACACAATAAAAGTTTTTCCCTCTCCTCCTCCGGAAGGCAGGAGATATAAATTCATGAAGAAATTCAAATGCCAGATTGATAAGCTATGCAGTGTTTCTTTTAAAAGAACTGCTTCATCAATATAAACTATATTCGAAGGATAGGCGGTCATTTACAAAGGTTATACAGAGACACATGAGCCGGCCCTAGCAGGGGGAAGCTGTGGATATAATGGCTGCAACGAAAACAGATTAGACTTTTGTCAAGCAATTACAAATAAAGACAGCCGTCCTTCGAACAGCGATTTTGCAATCATATAGTGGGGTGGATTTCAGAGAGATATGAGCGAAAGGAGAAATTGATAAATTGCTAAATTATGTTCATATTGGACTGCGACCGCGGTGGTCGCCATAAGAGAATAACGTCAAGAAGGTAAGAACCACTCTATGGCAGAAGAGAAGATAGTAACCAGCTGTACAGAATTATCAGTTTATTTTGTCGTTTTCAAAGTAGAGCAAATAAGAAATTCTTCATTCGTTGTTCTCTTCACATTGTTTGAAAAACAGCTTGAACGTTCTCGATGCTTTCATCCTTGCTTGCCATACCGTACTTCAAGATCGGTTTCACATATTCCTTGTGGATTATCATGGGCTACAAGGTGAGGAAAAAAGGTATATCTAATTTATTGATCACCGTAGTGACACCCAGAAATATATATCGGAGGAGCACACGCCAAAGTTACAAGACGATTAGTAGAAATTGTCACTTTAAGTTCACAGTTTTTTGTTGTTGCTTTGCCTTTCATTCACCCTCAGATGAGGCTTTTAAAGTTATTAGACACCCTGCCGCATCCTTCGCAAGCAGGTACATTGCATCTTTTTTTGTGCAGTATAGCGCGGTATTTCGCATACCATACAGCTACAGCTCTATGTGCAGCTTGTAGACGGCAGTAATTCTATATCACCTATTTCACGCTATATTATGTTACAACAAAAATACAATACGTTTTAAGAAAATCTCATTCTAAATTCTAAAGTCATGTTGAGCTCCTAATATCAAGCATAGATCAGGACGCTTCAAGGAAATCTTTCGTCTTCAGATACAAATACACTTTGCCCACCTGAGCATCGACGCATGCAGCTCGTGCAGTCAGGGAAGACGTTTTCGTTTTGGGCACATCCACCGTACTGGAAAGGCCTGCAGTGCCCCCAATCACCACGGAAGTACCACTTCGGCTCATAACCGGTACAGTTGACAATATCTGCTTCTTCAAAGCATTCCGGAGGTGGCGAAAAGGCTGCGTTGGTAGGAACCACATCTTAAACGCACATTTAGAGGAATTTTCGCGAAGTGTATTTAAAGTGACTACACTGCACGGTTTCGCATATCGTTACTTAAATATTGTAAAACTGCATGAAAATAAACTATTTTCTTTGTAATTCAAGTGGGCAATTTTATTTTTTGGCTCTCTATAAATCTTTGCTTGCGATGCTTTTAGTACTTTTGCCCTAATTATGTAGTTTGGGAAAAGTTCGCAATTCTAATGCAGGCATGGATCACTTTTCAAGCAGGCGAAATACAGGCACGCTGGTTGGCCGCCGGTTGGCATGACGTCTCAAGAAAGCATGGCATAACTGAGTTGGCCCCAGCTGCGGACTCGAGTCCTCCTTGTGGACTTGAAGGCAAGACTAGAATCCAACTTGTGATACTCGCAGCTCGTGCCAGATATGCTACCCATAGGACACGCAGAACGTTTTTACAGCTGCACCTTGATTAATGTGGTCTTTCATGTCTACGTCAGATGGTTTCACTCAGTGAAAATAGAGGCCTGGTTACGGTAGCGTCAGCTGCTATATATTCCACTGTGCTTCTGCTCACTGTATTCACTCTTCAATAGCTTCAAATGTCTGAAGTGCTTTTTAGTTGCATTTGTTCGTAAAAAATTGTTCCTCGAGATAATGGGCTTCCTTTTCATCTAAGCCCTTAACTTGTGACTAACATATTTAGGCGCAGTTCTGTTCCAGGAATAGGAACGGGTGCATAAGCTACAGCGACAATTTAGTTTAGGGTATTCTGCGTGCACATATTGCAGAAAAAATTTATATTGATAATTACATGTTCAAGCATAAGGAAGGCGCCTCATCTACATGCACTACATTATTGCAGAGTGCACACCACAAGATATAACAATTCTGAACGATCTAAAGATTGCAGGTGGGGCACCTAATATTGCGAAATGGGATAAAAATAATTTAATACATACATGTGATTATTCTGTAGCACACCATGGCGTAGCTATATTTAGGAGTGTGAGAAAATTGCAGAGATGTCCACGTTCTGTACATAGATTTGTGCCTCAGTGGTCATAGTAAACATCAACTGCTGGTCATCCTACCATAATAAGTGGAGCCACGTTTTTGGGAAAACGCGAATATAGACCTACGACAAATATATTTACCAATGAGGGGAATTTTGATTTCCCCCTTCTATCTACTCAGATGAATCAGTACAGAGCGTTCGACTGCTGAAATCACTCGACACGATATCAAATGCTGGCCTCGGGTGGTTCCTTTTTGAAGGGCGCAGGGCGCACGAGTTGCTCTCAATAGATTAAATAATGACAGGAACGTTATTTACTAAATCAATCAGCGTCACTTTATAATCGCAACTTTGCCGAGTACCACTAATCATTTCCTACCCGTCGTCGAGGACCAGGATGTGCATTTTCACAAATACAGAAGTTAACAGCTTCTCACAGGAAATGTGTCTCTCTGTTAGAATGAAAAGCAGGCAGTCTAAATGTTTGGTCACACCGTAACTATGACGTTTTACTAATTAGAAACGAACTGCTGAGGTCTCCACAGTACTCAGCTCTCATCTTCAGCGTCATAGACCTTACTAGACTCACTGTAGCAAGATTACTTCTCCCATAGTAGCCTAAACAACCTGTCACTTTGCCACCTTCGGCCATGTCGTCCCCGTAAAACGTGTTATGCTTACGAGCCGACAGTGTTCTTGCACTTTGTCGGTTCGTGAGTCTTTGTTGGTTTTTACTTTCTTGTTTGCCCAGAGCAATTATTGAATTTGCAATCTGAAATTTTACATCGCCCTCCATCCCGTTTCTTGTCAAATTGAGGTTTTATGCAAATCACCCGTTACATTTCAGATTCTATTAAATCACCAGTGAAAGATTAACAGCGTTTATCAAGTCTCATTAGAAGTAATGATTAATTGTAAAACGTACACTGCGAGCGCGAAAATTCGTAGACGGTGCTCAAGATGGAAAGGAAAAAAATATTTAAAAATACCCGCTTTTACTCCAAGGGATTAATAACGTGCCTCAATTTGGAAATATTAGGCAGGTTTTCTTTTTACGGGCAAAAGCAGTCGAGATTCTCTTTACCGCTTCTGAACTGTTGACATTATTAATAGGCATTAGTCTCGTCTTGTGCAGAGCGCTCCAATCTTTCACTTCAAGGCCAAGCAGAGAAGACGTAATAAATTTGAATAAAAAATATTTTGCTTCAATCTGTTCACACTTAGGAACGACGCAATATAGAAAGCTTTGCAGTCACATTTAATACTCAATGTTTTAGTTCTTTCTGTAACAAGTAACTTTATTTAACGACACTCAAGCGCATCACGTGGCATAAAAGTGGCCACAAACCCAAGGAGAAAAAAGCATAACGTAAATTATTTTCAGATAATTCTACTTGTGTTCTGCGAACTATGCCGGAGTCATTGCTATTGCTCACTGGTCGATAAATAAAGAGGATGAAGTGTACGGCTGCGGGCTGACTGCTACTGATGAGCTGCTTTTGTCTCCGGTGCACAGCTCTATTCATCCGATGAAAAGAGTATCGATAATTTCCGAGCTTCCATCAATTTGCCTCGGTTTAAGTTTAAAGATGGAAGCAAAACCTGCCACGCGGCATTGCACGCAAACGTTCCCCGCGTCTTCTTCGACGTGCAAAGAAAGAGCAGCAATGCAAAATACCGAGGCGACTGATATAATACAATTCACAAATTTTTAATTTCATAAGTTGACGCCGCTGGCATGTTAGGTTACGCAAATGTGAGCTCTACCTAACTGTGCCTGGACTCAGGAGGATGTGAAAGAATATTACAAAAGAATCGCAGTGGTGCAGTATTCTGATATATTGAGACTGCGTTATAATTTTCAATTTATTATATATATTTATTTATTAGATATTAGATATATAGCGAAAATGATATCTCTGGAAATAACGGTACCAGTATACATGCAGAAAAAGTGAGAATTTTAAAATTATTCTTACTGCTCGCTGAAACCACTGCCATGAGAGGAAGCAGGAAAGCACACATCCGGAGGTACATCTTCATGCTCCTATTTTTCCAGGGAACACAACAATCACGACTGCACTTCTGTGGATGCCGAAGCAGGTATATATGGAAAAGGACAAGGTACGGTTCTATTACCTTCGCACCCCAGTGCTATAATCGCCAAGAGATTGACGTAACTAGTACGCAATTCTAAGTATCTTGCATCTGCTGGCTGTGAAGCACTCTTTTAAAGAATGACTAATTTTCCGGAAATTTGATAACAATTTGTGCTAGACGTCACTGGCTGGGTTGTTCAGAGGACTTGAATAGATGATGTCAGCGCAATTATATGTCCATTGTAAACGAAGCTACTTAATATGAGCGCTTAAAATCACCATTGTGCAATCTTCCATCTACCTTTCTCTGAACAACCTGGCGTTAAAGGAAGAGCTCTTCTACATACACAACACGTAAGCTGCCCTTGGTGTTTGTTTCTGGAGCGCCTTAGATGAGGTTTCAGGAACCGCTGAATTCAGTTGACTGTATAGATGAAAAGTGGGTCTTTTGGCGTCAGAAAGGAGAATAAAAAAAAAGACGTCTCTATTTAATGGATAGAGCTATATCACATATTCGTTTTGCACGCAGTAATATATTATAACAAGTTCTTTTTTGCGCAAACCCGACGCCCGCATTCTTATAAATTTCTCGTGCTAAATAGGCTTCTGGTATAACTAATTCCCGTTCTTCGAAACCCTACAGAGGGCTCTTTTTCAAAACTCTTTTCGAAGTTACCAAGAATTAGATCGTTACTCTGTACAGTTTCTCGACAAATCTATGATTTCGTGCTCTTCAGACAATGCAGTGCCCCTTTTTCCAGGTAAAAAAAAAAGCTGTAGGAACAACGTGACAAGCCTGATAAACGGGATGATTCACTTTTTTCCAATAGTGAAACTGCTCGTAGAAGTGGACAATAGGTAAATCGTTCTCTGCAAAATAACTGCCTTAAAGTTTGGTAAATGCAGTCTTCTATGAAAACTTCCTGAACCACAAAACATCAGTGAGATTTGTTGAAGCTCATGAGATCAGCATGCCCGTGCCCAGACATAATTGCTTTGCATACTAAGCTGTGACAAATACGCACAGAAGAAAAACAGCAATCGTGATTCCGTTAGAAATACCAGCCAACAACTCATCATCAATTCTCTTCAAGAATTTACAAAATTATGATCCTCCACCTAATGTGTAGCTCAGCTCTGTGAAAATAATATTCCTACTTCCCAATGCTTGCATGCCATCTGTGTGGTTAGAACAGGTGCACAAAATGTGCTACTTTAGAACTTCTTGTCACTCGCAAGGCTGTAGCCTTAGAGAAGACGGTCATTAAACCTCATATATACTGCGATTGAAAGGTCCTAATGACCTGAAACTTGATATGACCTGGAATTATACAGACGAAAGGAATAGTGCCAAAACTCATATTGAAGTTAAGGTATAACAATCAGGGACCTTTCCAGCATTAGTCAAAAATGCAACAGCAAGGCCACATCTCCGATCTCAATGTTGAAGGATTACTACTCGCATGCAAGGACCTCGCTGCTGTGGCCCTGAAGCCTACTCTGAGAAACCTATAAAAAATAGATATCACCGCCAATGGGTTCCTAAGGAAAGCGAGGCAAAGACATTCTGATCACTTCCCGCAAAATATAGTCAATGCACTCTCTCGTTTTGTTTCTATATTGCCTGCTTAAACAACCTCACACAAATATAAATCAACATGTACAAAATACACGAGCGCCCCCAAAAATTTTCTGCTTGTATTAAAATTTCCTCAGGAGTACCCGGTCATTAAGCATATTATTACGAAGTTGTGATTGCTAAACGTAAATTGTTGACAGGGTATTGGGACGTCGCGGAACGGTCAGCGGACGGTCAGTTTCTCTGCCTGTGTGCCTTGACCGCTTTTAACCTCTCCGCCTTCATCGCACTGCTTGTGAGCGCCACGTATCACATCCCCCGGGTCAGCCAAAGCTCGTCCTCGAGCAACTACATTGTTCAGCACGCCGACTGCAAGGTTTTAGGCGGGCTACGTCGTTGACCCGGGTCTTGCGGCATCGGCGATAACTCTAAGTTTAGAAATGACGTAACTGACGTAACTGATCCTCTCGAGAATGATGAAGAAACCGCAGTACGTGCAGAGACATTTCTGGTTGTGGCCTCGAAGGCGCAGAGGAGTCCACAATCAGACGTGGTCACCGGGAGCATACGTGATTGCTATGCGGCCATAATCGTAGCGTGTCTTAGTGCGATCTTGTGTGCTGAGGGTTCTCAGGCGAGTACGTCGACGTGCTTCCTCTGCCCGGCATGGAGACCCTGAAATGGATGTATCAGAATGGATGCACATTGGCAGACTTTTGTCGAGAAAGGTGCGTGGCGAGTGAGCGTTGGAAGAAAGCAGGGTGAATACCCAGTGGTGTTCTGCTGGGCAGTATTGTACCGGTGAAAAAAGGCAGCACTCTGTGCTAGCTATGGTCAGTGTTGACGTGCGGTCATGAGGAAAAGTGGTATGCAACACTTAGCCGATGGAGTAACTCAGAAAAGATGCACTTTAGCACCGTCCAGCAACACCAATCTGCGATCGAGTCAATCACGGCGATGTCCTATTGATTCGACAGGCATGCGTCGATACCGCTGTCCCTGTCGCTGTCGCTAGATGGCGTTTTGATGCAATTTTCCTGAGAACCGCCCCTGCCTAAGGGTTGTATACCACTTTAGGGCACCACTGTACATCGCCAACATGTCTGTCATCAAGGTGCGATTTATGCATTCGGTGTGGCCATTCTTCGGTGGATGATACAATTGAGTGCCGATAATCACAGTGACATAGGCGGATGACCTCTTCGATGACATCGGCACTTGATTGACGACTACGATCACTGATGCTGACTCGAGGGGCGCCGTGGCGAAGAATGACGGAGTGCAGCAAAAGGTGGAAGCGTCTCCTCCTCTGCCAGAAATGGGTGAAGCGGTCTCTACGCATCGTGTGCTGTAGTTGACGCATAAAATAATACAGCTTTGGCCGGTTGCTGATTTGGCGAGCGCACCTAGCAAGTCGATGCTATTTTTTTCAAACGGGGTTGCGGTAGGAAGATCGGTTTCACCAGTCCAACTATGGAGTATTGGTATGCTTGAACTGTTGGCAGTGGACCCAGCTTGCAACATACTGCAGCGCGGGCTTGTATAATCCCGGACAGCATATTCGTTGCCGTGTTCGGTAGTATGTACGGGCAAAGCCCAAATGGCCGGATGCAATATATTGGTGCATAGCCTGAAGGACTGCGGCACGAAGGCTTGCATAAATGACCAGAAGCAGGTTGCCACCCTCCACTGAATATTCCTTAAAAATCAAGCCTTCATGAATGACGAACGAATTCTCAGGTGTAGACATGCGGCTTTGGCCGAAGATTTTTTCAACGGCAGGGCCCCTCCAATGCTTTCGCTCAATTTCTCAAAGCTGGGAAAGTCCACGGAGTGGGGAGATAAGCAGTCGTTTAGGACGTCGTCGCTCTTCGCTGTATCCGGTAGATGGAAGCATGACCAACAGTCTGCGCCAGAGTGGCGGCATCCGCTTTGATATGAGACATTGCAGTCATATTCCTGGAGGCCCAAGGCCCAAGGAGTAAGTCGACAGGATGAATCGCGCAGGCCAACAAGCCAACACAAAGTGGTGGTGAGTGGCGATATTGAAAAGACGCTCATGTGGATATGGTCGAAACTTCTGGGCCATAAAGAGGATCGCCAGGCACTCGAATTCCGTAACTGTATAGTTCCCTTCCGATTGGGCAAAGTACGGTTGCATACGCATTAACGTGGTGGAGGCCGTTATGGTTTTGGACAAGTACCACACTGACGCCGACGCCGCTTGCATTCGTGTGGACTTCAGTAGGCGCCACTGGGTCAAAGGGGCTCACGACAGGCCGAGATGTTAACAAATACCTTATCTTCTGGAAGGCAGACTGAGATGCAGACGATCATACAAATAAACTGCCCTTGTGAAGCAAAGAAGTCAAAGATGGGTGATCTGAGTGAATCATTGAATGAACCTAGGGAAGTAGGAACACAGACGAAGAAAGCTTCGCAGGTGTTTCAGAGTACGGGATTGTGGGAACTCATGTACGGCAGCTATCTTGTTTAGGTCGAGCCGTATGCCTTCTTGATCGACAAAAAATCGGAGAACAAAGTTTTGCTATTCAGTAAATTATTTTTCTTGCAGTTCAAAACCAACCGCGCTTGTGTAATGCAAGCGAGCGCATCATCTAATCGTTCGTTATGCCTACAGAACGTTTGCAGTAAATGATGACATCGTCAAGGTAGCCCATTCATACCTCCCACTCAAGGCTATGCAAGATAGTGTCCATTAACCACTTAAATGTATCTGGGGCAGTACATAATCAAACCGGCATCGCAAGAAATCGTATATCCCGTCCTGTGCAACAAATCCTGTCTTATCCCGGCCTGATTGATGCTTGGGTATTTGCCAATAAATATATATATATAAATATAGGTGGGTTTATTGAAAGGAAAGGCGAAGATGTTGGCTGGAATAATTAAAATGTGGCCGGCTACTCTGCACCTTATGTCAACTCACTTAGAAATACGATGCACACTGAGCACAATCGATGGCGCTGTCAATACATAGGTGAAGGTAGACATTTACTCGACGGTAATGGACGTAAAAAAGCCACGAAGTATCATTCTCACACTGCAAAATGTCAGGGCAGCCCACGGAATAGATGACTCCCAAATGACGCCTTTCTGCAGCACGTCACTAACTTGCTCGGTGATTACTTTACGCTTTACATATCACTATTCACCCTCAAAGCGGTTTTGTTTAGGCTCAGTACACGTGATAACCAATGCGCCACCTCGAAAATAGGCTTTTTCTGACGCTTCGTGCAGTATCGTGTGCGTAGCTACAAATTTAGTCAATTTGACCATCTATCCCAGCTCGCAACATTGCAATAATTACATTAATTGGACCTCCTTCAAACGTCAAAAAACTTCTGACCCAGTGAATTGGTGCTCAGTGATGGCAAGGTGGCAAACACAGCAGGCAGGGTACTATTTCGAAGGAAGATCGAATACATTATACAGCTATTAGCACAGCTTGTTGGCAACTTCAATAAGATAAAAAAAAAACGCATTGGCATTGTGGCGAAGTTCCGCCAGGCCCTCTTCATCCCATAAAAACAGCTTGGCGAGCCTTGTGGCAGCGAGACTCAACCACCACCAGCCGTTCACAAGACCGCCTTTAGCCTAGCCAGGCTCTCTAACCTCCCGCTATTTTCTCGGTTGTTAAAACTTTCGAGAATAAAGAGATTTGGGCTTTAACTCGATGAGCCCCACGCAGGCTTCGAAAAAGCCGATCCAAGTTCTCATACCGCTACTGGCGTTGGGCAGAGACTCGAACATAAGGCAGCAAGCAAACAACTAAAACAAGTTCGAGCCTCTCTCCTCGCATCGGTTCCCTTCCTCTCCGCACTGGCTCTCTTCTCTCCACTTACCGCCACATGAGAGACCGGATCCTGCATGCCGCGTGCACAGAAAGGGAGACGGACGCACTCCCTTTTGCCTCCATCGAAGCGCAGCCGTCGGCGGTCGGAGTTGAGGCTTGAACAGTGGGGTGGCCGTGTCACTTACGGCTCTTGGAGACCCTGTGCTTTGCCTAAAACACCAGTGAAGTTTGATGCGTTCAGTGGAACGCTTGTCAAGTTGTATGCAACGCTCTGTCACCTGCAGCACAATCTTTCGCCCCAAATTCGGTTCAGCAGCGTTGACACCCTCAAATGCACTGCTGGCGCAGCGGTTACGGTACGCCGGAAGCGCGATTCCGTTCTCTCAACGGTAGGGTTTAGGGTGCCTCGATGCCTTTCGCCTCCGGTTTCAGGGTGGAGACACTGCTCGCTCCGGCGGCATGTTGGGTCCCATTCGTCCGTTCAGAAGCATTGATCGCAATGAAACTGCGGCCGGTTTCGATAATAAAACTACCGCTTTCGTGCAAATTTGCAAAAAGTTCATGCTCTACTAAGGCAAGATTGTATCAGAGAGTGTTGTAGTTATGAAACGAAGTTGGTGGCGTTAATTTCTGTCATGATTTGTTGGTCATCTGCCCAGAAGCTCTTCGCCTTACGAACAATCTTTACATACTGCTATTCATAATATACCACTACCAGAACATTACTGCTAAGAGCAAATAAAAAAAAACGCCGTTTTTTTCCAGTTCAGTCGCAATATTTCAGACGCCCCACAACTGCGGAGAGCCTCCGCCGCAAGTACTGCTCGCTACACGCAACTTTCGAGTGGGACCCAACAAGGTTCCGGGAGGAGAAATCAACGGCGCGGTATTGGTACAAAGGGGGGTGGTGGTAAGAACATTTATTAGCTATGCAAGGGCCAGGAGGTATGTTTGGATCAGCTCATAAGGAACCGCTCCTTACAAGCACTAAGTGGAGGTCCCTAGTTTGTCCTCACCCTGAAAGCGAAGGCGAAAGGTATGGAGGCACCCTAGTAGAGTCCTCTGAGCAACTTTACCTGGCGACAGATAGTGGAAATATTGTAAAAATGAATAAGAGCGCATGTAAATCCTGCCGTACTCGTTGCGTCAGTGGCGCAATGGATTAACACTACCTACATGAGCACTGAGTGAATAAAACATGTTCGAGTCCAGTATGTGCAACTTATTCTCAGATTTCTTTTTAAAATTATAACATTAAAATAGGCTAACAATATTTTTCTGGTGGGGCGGGGGAGCTGCTTTTCATCAACAACTGCTTCATCAACATAAACATTATTCAAAGGATACGCGGTTATTTACAAAGGTTATACGGAGACTCATGAGCCGGCCCTAACAGGGGTGAAGCTGTGGATAGAATGGCTGCCACGAAAAGTGATTGGATTTTTGCCGAGCAATCACAAATAAAGACAGCTGTCTTTCTAACAGCGATTTCGCAACCATATAGTGAGGTGGATTTTAGAGAGATTTAGGGGAAAGGAAAAATTGATTCTGAAACTGAAACGATATAAGGAAGCCAAGAATGAATAAAATTATTATACTCATTTACGTTCTTCCTCGCCCTCTGCGTAATTAATGATTTCGAGTATTACCATTTTTGCTGTGGACGTGAACTAGAACAGTATGAGTGAATTGATGCGAGAGATTTTACGACAATAGCCAGTTTTGCTTAGCACCGAACTAATATGAGCTATCAGGGCATACAGAAAGGATCTAAAATGTCGAAGCTGAGAGACTATCGCTAATACATCTTAAACGAATGAAACATGCGAAAGACGTAACCCAGTGGCTTTGGTTCAATTGGAAATGAAGAAAACTAGCCGACGAGAGGTATATCAAGAACTGTAAAATCCCGCAGAAAGATAACAAAACTCCTTTGTAATCACGAAGAGCAGTCATGCGTATGGCATTAGAAAAGTTGTCGCTCTGCTTCGATTTTTATTTGAAGATTGCGAGTGAAACAGCTCCCTCAATGGCAGCGCTGTTGAATTATCTGTTGGCTGCTGTTAGTTCTCGCTATTAAAACACGATCCTGTAGATGAGTGGGGCACTAAACCGCGCTGCACTGCAACTAGTACGCAAGAAATGTAACCGTTCTCGTGTTGTGTTGGCCGGCGGTACTTGAAAGACGAACGTTTGTCAGTGTTCGAGAATTTTCTGCGCACACTTCTTACTGTTCACAAGATACATTTTTAGTCTTTTGCGGTAGCGATCCTTTCACTGCACGACCAGATCTTCAGTTTTTATGAATTAGCTTTCAAGTATGTAGACTACATATTGAAAAATATGGTCGGAAATGCAACTATAGTTATGAATTGCTAAGTTCTGTTCATACTGAACTGCGACCGCGGTGGTGGTCATAAGAGAATAACGTCAAGAAGATATGAACTATTCTTTGGCAGAAGAGAAGATAGTAACCAGTTGTACAAAATTATCAGTTTATTTTGTCATTGTCAAAGCAGAGTAAATAAGAAATATTTTATTCATTGTTCTGTCCACATTGCTTGAAAAACACCTTGAAATATTCACGATGCTTTCATCCTTGGTTGCCATACCTTGGCTCAAGATCGCTGTCGCATATTCCTTTTGGACTCTCATGGGTTACAAGGTGAGGAAAAAAGATATATCTAATTTATTGATCCAAGTAGCGACACCCAGAAATATATATCGGAGAAGCAAACGCCAAAATTATAAAACGAGTAGCAGAAATTGTCACTTTAAGTTTACAGTTTTTTGTCATTGGTTTCCCTTCCATTCATCCTCAGATGAGACATGTAAAATTGTTAAACAACCTGCCGCATCCTTCGCAAGCAGGTACAAATACATTTTTTGTGTGTATTTTGCACCAGATGAGCCCTTATTCATTATCCCTATAAGTATACACCTGTGTTTCACATACCATGCAGCTACGGCTCTGTGTGATGCTTGTAGACGGCAGCAATTCTATATCTCCTATTTCACGCCATATCATGTTATAATAAAAAGACAATACGTTTTAAGAAACTCTTATTCTAAATTTTTATGCCACGCTGAGCTCCAAATATCAAGACTAGATCAGGAGACTTTAAAAAAAGCTTTCGTCTTCAGATACAAATACAGTTTGCTCACCTGTGCATCGACGCATGCAGCTTTCACAGTCATGGAAGACGTTTAGATTTCTGCCGCATCCACCATACTGGAAAGTGATGCAGTACCCCAAATCAGCACTGAAGAATCATTTCTGCTCAAAACCGGAACAGTTTTCGATGTCTGCTGCTTCATAGCATTCCGGAGGTGTCGAAAAGGCTGCGTTGGTAGAAACCACATCTTAAATGCACATTCATCGGCATTTTCGCGAGGTATATTATAGAGGGATTACACTACACGGTTTCACTATTTAAATATTGTAAAACTGCATGAAAATAAACCATTTTGTTTCTATTTCAAATGGGTTATTTTATTTTTGGCCGCTCTATAAATCTTTGCTTGCGAAACTTTTACTGCTTTGGCGCTAATTATGTAGTTTGTGAAAAATCTGCTATTATGATGCAGGCATGGATCGCCGTTCAAGCAAGCGAAATTGAGGTGCGCTGGTTGGGCGTCAGTTGGCATGACGTCACAAGGAAGCATAATACGGCTAAGTTGGCACCAGCTTCGAACTCGACTTCTCCTTGTGGACTTGAAGGCGAGATAAGAATCCAACTTGAGATACTCGCAGCTCGTTAAAGATAAGCTACTCCTAGGACACGCAGAAGGTTCTTACTGCTACAGCTGGTTTTTCATGTCTACGTCAGGTGGTTGCATCCAGTAAAGATAGAGGACTTGTTACGGTAGCGTCAGATGCTATATATTCCGCTGCGCTTCTGCTCACTCTTCAATAGCTTGAAATGCCTAAAGTGCTTTTTATTTGTATTTGTTAGTAAAAATATTGTACGTCGAGAGAATGGGTTTCCTTTTCATCTAAGCCCTTTACTTGTGGCTAACATATTTAGGTACAGTTCTGTCGCAGGAATTGGAACGGGTGCATATGCTACAGCGGCAATTTATGGTATTCTGCGCGCACTATATAACATTAATGTGTATTGATAATTACCTGTTGAAGCTCAAGTAAGGCGCCTCATTTAAATGCACTACATTATTGCAGAGTGCACACCACAAGGTGTAACAATTCTGAACTTTCTAAAGAATGCAGATGGGGCAAATGGATAAAAATCATTTATTACATATATGGGAATATTCTGTAGCACACCATGGCGTAGCTAGATTTAGGGGTGTGAGAAATTGCAGAGATGCCCACATTATGTATATGGATTTGTGCCTCAGTGGCCATAGTAAACATCAACTGCTGGTCATCCTACCTTAATGAGCGGAGTCACGTTTTTGGAAAAATGCGAATATAGACCAACGACACATATATTTACCTATAAATGGAATTAGTATTTCCCCTCCTATCTACTCAGACGAATCAGTACAGGGCGTTCGACTGCTGAAATCACATGACACGGAATCAAATGCTGGCTACGGGTGGTTCCTTCTTGAAGGACGCAGGGCGCACGAGTTATTCGCATTAGATTTAATAATTATAGGAACGTTATTTTCTAAATCAATCAGCGCCATTTTATAATCGTAACTTTGCAGAGTACCACTGACGATTTCCTACCCGTCGTCAAGGACCAGGATGTGCATTTTCAGAAACACAGAAGTTAACAGCTTGTCATAGGAAATGTTTCTCTATGTTAAAATGAAAAGCTAGCAGTCTAAATGTGTGGTCACACCGTAAGTATGACGTTTTACTAATTAAAAACGAACAGCTGAGGTGTCCACAGTACTCAGTTCTCATCGTCAGCATCGTCAACCTTACTAGACGCACTGCAGCAAGATTTCCTCTCCCATAGTAGCCCAAACAACCTGTTACTTCGCGACCTTCGGTTATGCCATCCCCATAAAACGCGTTAGGCTCACGACCCGAGAGTGTTCTCGCACTTTGTCGGTTTGAGAGTCTTTGTTGGTTATTTTTACTTGCTCCTATGCCCAGAGCAGTTATTGAATTTGTAATCTGAAATTTTTTATCGCCCTCCATCTGATTTCTTGTCCAATTGAGTTTCTATACAAATTGCCCATTGCCTTTCACATTCTATTAAATCACCAGTGATAGAATAACAGCGTTTATTAAGTCTCCTTCGAATAATGTGCCAATTGTAGAACATACACTGCGAGCGCAGTAATTCGTAGACGATGCTCATGGAAGGAAAGAAAAAAAATATTTACAAATACCCACTTTTACCCCAAAAGATTATTAATATGCCTCGATTCGGAAACATTAGGCCAGTTTTCTTTTTTCGAGCGAAGGTAGTCGAGATTCTCTTTACCGCTTATGAACTGTTGGCACTTTTAATGGGCATTAGGCTCGTCTTGAGCAGAACCCTGCAATCTCTCACTTCAAGGCCAAGCAGAAATGACATTCTAAATTCGAATAAAAAATATTTTTGCTTTTATCTGGTCACACTTAGGACGACGTAATATAGAAAGCTTTGCAGTTACGTTTAATACTGAATGTTTTCCTCCTTTCTGTAACACCTAACTATTTAACGATACACAAGCGCATCACAGGCATAAAAGTGGCCACAAACCCAAGGAGAAAAAAGCATAAGCGTAAATTATTTTAAAATAATTCTAATTGTGCTCTGCGAACTATGCCGGATTTCGTTGCTATTTCACTCGTCGATAAATAAAAAGCATGAAGTGTGCGGCTGCATGCAGACTACTACTGATTATTTGGTTTTGTCTCCAATGTACAGCTCTATTATTCCGGTGAAAAGTGTATCGTGATTTCTGAGCTTCAATCAATTTGCCTCGGTTTAAAGATGGAAGCAAAACCTGTCATGCGGCATTGCACGCAAACGTTCCCCGCGTCTTCTTCGAAGCCCATAGAAAGAGCACCTATGTAAACTATCGTTGCGACTGATATAATACAATTAACAAATTTTTAATTTCATAAGTTGACACAGCCTTCATGTTAGGTTGCACAAATATGAGCTCTACCTAACTGCGCCAGGACAAAGGAGGATGTGAAATAATATTACAAAAGAATAGCAGCGGTGCAGTATTCTGGTATATTGAGACTGCCTTATAGCTTTTCAATTTAATAGAAATATTGAACGAAAATGAAATCTCTGGAAATAACGGTACCAGTATACATGCAGAAAAAGTGAGAACTTTAAAAATTATTCTTACAGCTCGCCGAAACCACTGCCATGAGAGGAAGCAGGAAAGCAAACACCCGGAGGTACATCTTCATGCTCCTATTTTTCCAGGGAACACAACAATCACGGCTGCGCTTCTGTGGCTGCCCAAGCAGGTAAAAGGACAAGGTACGGTGCTGTTACCTTTGCACCACAGCGCTATAATCGTCAAGCGATTGAC
Source organism: Amblyomma maculatum (assembly GCA_023969395.1). Classification (NCBI taxonomy): domain Eukaryota; kingdom Metazoa; phylum Arthropoda; class Arachnida; order Ixodida; family Ixodidae; genus Amblyomma; species Amblyomma maculatum. The sequence goes on along the minus strand of JAJIZL010024558.1, from coordinate 187,424 downwards.
GTAACTGTTACGCAATCGTAGGTATCCTGCATCAGCTGGCTGTGAAGCACTCTTTTAAATAATGACTAAGTTTACGGAAATTTGATAACACTTTGTGCTCGACGTCAGTAGCTGGGATGTTCAGAGGACTTGAATCGATAATCTTAGCACAACTGTATGTCCATTGTAAACGAAGCTACCTAATATGAGTGCTTAAAATCAACATTGTGCAATCTTCCATCTACCTTTCTCTGAATAACCTGGCGTTAAAAGAAGAGCTCTCCTGCATACACAACACGTAAGCTGCCCTTGGTGTTTGTTTCTGGTGAGCGTTAGATGATGTTCTCGTAACCACTGAATTCAGTTGATTGTATCGATGAAAAGTGAGCCTTTAGCGTCAGCGAGGACAATGAAAAGAACATCTGTATTTAATGGGTCGAGCTATATCGCAATTTCGTTGTGCGTGCAGTAATATATTATAATGCGATTTTCTTTTGTGCAAGCCCGCGATGCGCGCATTCTTTTAAATTTCTCGTGCGAAATAGGGTTAGAGTATAACTAATTCCTGTTCTCCGAAACCGTACACAGGGCTATTTCTGAAGCCCATCTTCGAAATTACCAAGAATTATATCCTTATTCTGCCCAGCTTCTCGACAAATCTATGTTTCCGTGTTTTTCAGATAATGCAGTGCCCATTTGTCCAGGTAAAAAAAAAACTGTCGGAAGAATGTGAGAAGCCTGCAAAACAGGGTGATTCACTTTTTTCGAAAAGTTAAACGGTTCGCAGAAGTGAACCATAGGTAAATTGTTTCCTGCAAAATAGCTGCTATAAGGTTTGATAAATGCAGTCTGCTATACAAACTTCCGGAACCACAAAACATCAGTGAGATTTTTAGCTCTTGAGTTCAGCATGTCTCTGACACTTACTTTGCATACTAAGCTGTGGCATATAGGCGCACAAGAAGAGCAATCGTGATTCCCTAAGAAAAACCAACCGTCACCAAATTGTCTTCAAGAATTTACAAAACCGTGAACATGCACCTAATGTGTATCTCAGCTCCGCGTAAATAGTGTAAGTCCCTATGCTTGCATGTCATCTGTGTGGTTAGAACTGGCGCGCAAAATGTGCTACTTTAGAATATCTCAGCCACTCACAAGGCTGTAGCCTAAGAGAAGAGGGTCATTAAAGAGAAGAGGGTCATATATTGAGAATAGAAGGTCCTAATTACCTGAAAGTTATTATGACTTCTAATTATAAAGACGAAAGGAATAGCGCCAAAAATCGTATTGAACTTGCTATGGCATAACAATCAGGGAATGTAACCACCGCAGCAGCGTATTCGACTAGTACGCGGGAAGATTGCGTGATTGGGTGGACAGAGCAGATAATGGGATTTTCGGTGAAAGGTACGTCTGGCTTCACAAAATACATTCAATATGGCGAAAGCCTTCATAGACTCATTAATGTCTGTCCGCGCGTGCGTGCATCCGCGAGAAGTGTCATACTTCTATGAAATATTCCACGGGATACAGCGAAATTGTGATGTCGTCACTTGCTTACGTCATCGGTCATAACCAAGGTGATTCATGACCAGATGTGGCGTCATAATGACTTCCTATCCGATCATGTCTAATAACGGAATCTGACGTTGTCAAGACGTCATATTCGGCCTTGACATCACGTCCGGTGATGACCAATGACTTCAACCGACAATTCAGGCATATACCAAGCTAACCCCACCCGGCTTCGATGCAGGCGTCCGTGCGGCGCCTTTTATTTGTCGCTTCCTCGGACGCCGCACCACACAGCAAACAGAAGCAGGCGCAGTAAAGCAGGAATCAGCAGCGTTTCATACAAAGGTTTGGTTTGGTTTGGTTTGGTTTGGTTTGTGGGGCTTAACGTCTCAAAGCGACTCAGGCTGTGAGAGACGCCGTAGTGGAGGACTTAGGAAATTTCGACCACCAGGAGTTCTTTGAACGTGCATTGACATCGCACAGCACACGGGCGCCTTGCTTTTCGCCTCCACCGAAACGCTGCCGCCGAGGCTGGGATTCGATCCCGCGTCCTTGGGAACAGTAGTCGAGCGCCGTAACCACTGTGTTAACCGGCGGGGCAAAGGCTTTAGCCTCATTGAACTTTAGTGCTCCAACTGACTTAACATACTTTGTAACACTTTTCAAAGCATAGCTTAAGCCTCAACTACTGTCCGCAATTAGTCGTGCTTTCCGAAATGGGAAATATTTCGGTAAATTTAATTGCACGGGCTTCATTTTACCTCTACGTGCACCCCGCTTTGCTTGATATTGAAAGCCGGTTTCTAGAGCTGCCTTCATTGATACGTGTTTGTTTTTTATGTGTCATACATTCCTTGGCATAGACTTAACACATCGTCAACGTGAATTTCTATTGAGAAGTTCTGAAGCTCATGATCTTTATTTTCGGTGTTGGTAGGTTTCATACTAATCTCTTGCTCCAATAGAAAATTACAATAGCCTGGTATCAAACTCGGAATCGATCTCGTGTTTATCAAGCCAAAAATGCGTTAGGATGCATGACACAGTGTTGAGTATTGCTTTTTAATTTCGACAACTCTCAGTAACATAGAAAACTGCAGCAATGTCGCCTGTCTTATAAATTTTGTTAAATTAGCCCCACCCTTTCTATTAATTACGAATGATGTACTTCAACCCAATCTTCCATTGCGAAATCTTTACACAGGATAAAAGTGTTTCTCCATTTTTTGTATGCTTTATCTTATGTTTTTTCTACTCGCGTTGATGATGGGAATCCATGGTTTGAAGCGAATTTGGAAAATCTCGCATTTAGAGGAAAAGTTATTAAATTAAAAAAAATGCTTTGCAAGGGGCCGCATTTAAAAAAACAGTTTATTATCTCTGCATTTTCAATAATGCGCTGAACACACAAAATAATGTTATGCTAGAAGGATTACTGAAATTTTGCAATCACCCACAAGAAATTTTAATTTCTTTATTCTTCATTGGAGAGGGTTATATAACATTTATATTAAAGGTAAAAATATTTTAGAGTTTGTTAGAACTTTGCCTCGTTCAATACAAGAAAAATGATAGATTTTTTGTGCGAAGGAGCAGAAAATATCGCACTATAAGACTTGAATTTCGCTCAAACGCCATACCTAGCAGTGTCAGCCGCCGGTGTTTGTAACTTCCTTCATAATTATAGCAATCGAGTAACCGCGGGCGAAATAAACTTGCTGCTCAATTTGGTAGATGTATTAAAATTATGCTAATCCTTATTCAGTGATTATTTTTGCACTATATAGCTAGCAGTAAAAAATTTGTGATCAGAAAATGTCCAACGAAGATATCGCTCGATCAAACAACTACCCAAATATATCGCTCTAACTTGTGTTCATTAGAGACAAACGTCGTGATATATTCCTTTTTCTCTACAAGGATGAGATTTAACTGATGTCCACAACTCAACAAATGTTGTACTGGCTGTTCATGCAAATTGGAACATTTTTAATGACGTATCACCTCTACCTAAACCTAGACTCTGCTTTTCTTACAGGAAGGTTCCTTCTTTTTTGTCGAAGTCTTTTCATCGAGTTTACCAATGACACTCCTGAAACGCTATTGCCTTTCACTGGACCTCAATTTTGCGTACTAAGGGTGCTATGTAACTGGGCATTTGCAATGCGCGGTATTCAGTAGCAACCGTCGAGCGACCTCAGTCAGGATTGAGCACCACAATTTGCGACTTGTGAGCAAAAAGGTCTGCCGACAGGGGTACGGCAGGAAAGCGAGCAACCGAGATTCCTATGTATGTCATGTGGTCTTTCTCTTAAAGTAGTATCTTACGATACAGTGGTAAGTCAGAATGCACAAGAGGTAGATGGTGCGTCCTACGCTTAAAGCAATACTTATGTGTCTGTAATTTTGTCTTCTATAACAATGAAGCACGAATAGTAAGGAAAAAAGAGTAAGATATTCAAAAGGTGATTTTCATTGTCGCAGGATGCGTACTTTAATGAAAAATACCTATTCCTCTTCACGAAATAAGCCATTCTTCCTCAATGTTTTGCGTATGGCGGCTATTTATTCTGGTGGATAATTTTTTTTATTAGCTGAAGTCGGCAGCGATGTTCTCAGTAGCTAAGCCAAAAATTGTTCTTTGCCAAACACTCAGGAATGACTTTCCGATTGGCCACGGCACCACATTTCATCTGATTCGATGATTTAGTTTAGTTTTAGCAGGGAATGAATATTCAAATTATAATTTCCGTTTTAGTGAAGAAGAGGTCGGTTTTCTTGCCAATTAAATAAATCGTCCACTTATTATCTGCATAGGTTCAGGTCTTGCGGAGACAAATAAATCAAATGACGTGTTAGCGCTTATGTGAAGAGAATAAAATCCCTATGATTTAGCCCTGTTAAACCCAGACGAAGCGAAAGCTTCGTTAGGGTTGGTTACGTCTCTTTTTACTCCTCATCATCATCACTATCGCTACTATTATGACTAGAAAATGAATGCACGGTCATTTCCATCGCAACTACCATCAATATGAATAATACCAACTGCAGCGTAATTAACGCCACTACTATCATCATCATCATCGTCATCGTCATCATCATCTCTATCTGCATTGTTATTTTCATCGCTACTATGATCCTCACGCTAGACAAGGAGATTGACGATCTGCTTCTTACAACCTCGGCATGATGTAGTGATTCGCCCTCGGCTGGGGATCGGATTCCCTGTGGATAGTTTATGCTTTAAGCCACACTTTCAATCAAAGGTCAAACGTCAAATGACAACATATGAATGGTGCATGGTCTTTACCAATAGTGACACTTTGTCATCTGATTCAGTGAAGGTCAAACGACAACGGTCCATGACCTTGGCTCGAGTTATGGTAATCAGGTTTACGCCTCAACACTCAGGCAATGCCTTGGGTCTACTGAATGAGTTTCTCGGAAGCATAGACGTCTGTACAAAACTGTCTGATACAATCCTAGAAGTATGCCTCTAACTATAATAGGTTTGTTGTCTTGCGCCATTTCTCGCTACGTAGCCGGTCAATCAAACAAACATAATTGGTGTATACATCATAGGACTTGACTTCCAGAACAAGTTCCTTCTTGGCTTTATCCGAACACTTGCTTTCTGCGCAATATCTTCCTTCGTTTCGACGAACAAACAGCTCTCAGCATTGTGTTTCAAACCCATTCTTCGGAAGCTGGCCCTTGTTTTCTACTAAAGCAAACAGTTTTTGGATATACACTAGTTCGTAGTTGAACAATGTGGGCTGAACTTAAAGTGAACAAAGGCTTGAAGGGAGTTGTGGAAGGCTCTATGTCATTTTTTTCTGTGCGAGAAGGGAAAGCAAACTCCACATGAAAAGGACTTATTGAAAAATATAGCTTTTTTGAGAGCTACATTCTCTTATGTCGATGGCTTGAAAGTAGGAATAAGACCGGTCAAAAATTCTCGGAGGCTCTCATTTGATGCAGCCGTGAAATATAACAGAACACTGTTATACACGTGCTGAGTGTAATGATGTAGGCTCCAGATGCGTGGCAAACTCCTATCTAAAATAAATTTTACGGACACAACGAGATAGTGATTGCTCCAGTAGAAAATGATTGAGAGTTTGTATGAGAATCAGTATGAAAGTAGAATTTCGGTACTGAAATTTCCTCCTTCGCTCACATCGAGTACTTGGAATTTTCGTCCAAGACCGGAGTGATAGCGTGAGCACCTCTGAGAGTTTAAACCCTATCAACCAAATCAAATAAAAAACGAGAGGCTACGATTTAAACATTTGATAAACAGCTGTCAAAAATATAGACGCCCTGCGTAAACACATTGTGAGATCTTGGCAAAACTTCAAATCTTAACCAGATTTTTTGTTTTGATCCTTGTCCGCCGCTCATGAAAAAAATTTAAACTGCATTAAAACGCACGTTTTAAGAACGACAGCACAATCTACACTTCTACTGTCTTTATTGATTACGAGCAAGCATTTTATTTGTGCGAAACCTCAGCCGCCATGCAGGTATTGCGGAAATAGTGTATAGATGAGTCATTTATTTATTATTTATTTATTTATTTATTTATTCATGTGCCTACAGCGCGCCTTGAGGGCATTTTTGTAGGGGGGATACAGTATAAAAGCATACATCGTCATGCAGATAAGAACTTGAAAAAAAAAAACAAGAATATACAATAAAAATGATAAAAATACAACGCATTCCATTACTCAGCAAACCGATAACAAAAACATCATGAAAGCAAGAAAGACGGAACAATGGATATTGTAATATTAAACAATCATATACAAAAAAGTTTATTTTTTGAAAACGCACAGCAGAACAGCACATAAAAAATTAAAAAAAAAAAGGTTAGCTCAACAAGAGGCGCGACAGAGCATTTTCAAAGGTTGCGGGGCTCGGACAACTTCTGGAAATTTATTCCAGTCATGCACTATTTTAGGAAAAGATGAGTTTATAGAAACGTGCTGGAAGAGATCTCAAATGGCTGTAGCAGAACCCAGTTCTCTGTAAAGAGAGTCATAAAATTCCCCTGAAAAAAGGTGTACGAAAAAGCGACACGATCTCTCCTGTAATATTCCAGCTTGGTTAGAGGGGGTGTTCGGAGACTTGAGATGAGATCAGTTAGGGATAAAGGTTCTTGGAGTATAAACCAGTAATCTGTGATTCTCTGAACGCATTGCCTTGCTAAGTGATCTTGGCAAATGGCAAATTATACGAACGGCAAATTATAATTAGTAACGTAGATAGGAAAAGTAGAAATGCAGTCAAGATGGCAGGAACGATTTAATAGATGCTAGTGTTTCTTTGCTGTGCATGGTAATTATCACAAATTGCTGGCGGTATATAATGAAATACAAGCATTTACACGGGAAGAAAAAGTTATTGGGAGGAGTGTTTTCAAAGCTTGTTCTTCGCTAATCTGCCTAACCCGAGTCAAAACGGTCCGCACGGTAAATTCGAATAGAACTCGCGTTTGCGGCAGTTGGTATAACGAATGCGGTTTTAAAATATTTCTGCATTTATTTACGAAGCAGCTCTCCGTAATAACAGTTAGCCATCTGCGGAGTGTCAGTGGCGTTTGCAGGAGCTCGTTACCACAAGTGTGATTTCAAAGCCTTGCGCCTAGCGCCTAGATAAGGTCGCTGTTCCGAATTGCGACCTGAAAGCAAATGGCATTTCGTAATTTTGTAATCGTAGTTTCTAGAAACTATGCATAAAGTATTATTTGGTTTTTCAGATCAAGGATGAGGCCAAACGCTTGGAATCCGAGAGTGTCATGAATTCTTTCATTGTATTATGTAATTCACAACTAACAATTCTGCCATGCAATATCGTCCAGACAGTGAAATCTTTCGAAATCTATGCACGCATTATTCGAAAAAAGGAGAATAACCGAGCTACTTGGTTGTAAATGACAACTGATCTGTTGTAGCACTTTGTTTTCTCTTGAACTCAAGATGTAATAGGCAACGTGCTGTTGTATTAATTAAAAAAATTCTAACTTCTGTTACAAAATTAAACCGGTCTTCCCTGCTCTTTCAGTGATATGGTGTCAAATACATTTCTCCACTGCTGAGCTTGGATCCGATATAGCGCATGATTACCGCATATATGAGCAACCTCAACAGTTGGGTGAATAGGCTTATATTAAAAAAAAACTGTAGCAAAAAATGTAGTACTGTTATATGGTGTGGTGTTGTATAGACAAAAGAGGAAGGTGCCTTAATACTCTACTGAGAGAAGAAAATTCATTCAAAGGCCAGCGCGGGAATATACATAAGCTGTGGCATGCAGCCAATTAAAAAAAAGGTAAGAGGATGAAATTTTGCAAAGAAAAAACTTCATAAAACACTGGCCAGCCATGAACAGCAACAAGCTGATTCCAGAACCAATCGAGGCTTATCATAAAACAAATTGTCAGAAACTAGTTATCAGCCAGACCATCTTCGCTATTGTAAATTACGAATTTGATTGTGTGATCTCAACCTTTCGTTCCTGTCGTTAGGTTATTACATTTTTTTTTCAGACATTATGTCATATACGTACTTTATTGAATTTTGCAATTGCTCCCCTTATGAATTGCCTTTGCAATTGTCGTAATCTTCGCAATGAAGCAATAGCTTGGTTCGTATTCTTTTTTGGTGCATAACGCAGTTGCCTAGAGCTGGTATAAAAAAGGCGTGACACTCGGAAAATACATTCTTTTCAAAATGAACAATGTTATCCCGAGTTTACGAAATATTTATTTCTTGAAAACGCCTTTTGAAATTTTCGAATGCGCATACCATCTATTATTCTTTCGCGTTCGTAGTTGCGTTCGGGCATCCATTCGTACCTTTCTTCGCGCTTGTTCTCTGAGCGTTCGCAAGTGCCCGAAGAGGCTGCGTTCGTCTTCTTGGTGTGTGCTTGCTTTTCATTACCTGGTATACTGACTTCAATTGCCTACAAATGCGTGGTTGCTTTGTTAACTTCGAAGAGGGAACCGAGGAGTCTACGCCAGTGGCGGCAGAGATTCATTGACACTAGATACCTGTTAGCATGCAATCGTCGCACCTCCCATTGAAGTATGCATTTCACTGAGTGGCTCAGTAAGAGACAGTTAATAGGGCTGTGCATATTCTTTTCCTGTTTATTCCAATCGCTGCAACAACACAGTTCGCTTGCATTCCTAGCGTCAGACATGGGACTGCGAATTATCCGAAAATCATCCACGTGAAGAGTAGAGTTTGCGATGTTTTCATTTCATATGTCAAGACTATTTTATCACAAAACGTTTCATTGTTTTGCATTGATGCCGACAGCCCCTCTCTTCTGCCCTAAGGATATTCTGGGCGCGTGTGCCACGATCTTGGCACAACGGTGTACGTCCCTACAGGTGTTTAAGAACGTCCACAATCTCCCTGAAAACGACAGGATAGAGGAGGCGACATCACTTCCTTAAGATGTTCCCAGGAACTGGCCTACAACCACGCTGTATTAAACTCCCTGACCTCACGTATGCTGTCCGTGTACGCGGTCCTGAATTGCAAGGCATGTCCTCTGCCGTCATCACTAAAGTATTATTTCAGGACCAGAAATTGGGCCTTGTGCCCTGCGAATGCCTTGGATGAACAGAGGGCCTTAGGTGTAGTGGTGGAGGAACGCAATGGAATGCCTAAGGTGCGCTTTTATGCTTGCAGTGAAATTGCTTCCATTTAGGCGTGTTTTGCTTTCTTTAAGTAGCCCATTAGTGAGCTGTCAGTAGCGGCCCTGAATACAAGAGATTATTCTGATTGCTATTGCGTCTTTCAGAGTCCAAATATCAGATCAGCGACGCGTGAGGTTGCAAGCTTTAATTGGGAGATTGCCGATGACACGAATGTATTAATGAGGAAAGCTCGCTGGGCTGGCTCTGTCACATACTATTTTCATTCCTTCATTTCTTGATCTTTCTTACACTGTGCTTCCTACTCCAGTTGCGTTGTGCTGCCAAATTCCTATAAATATTGGACCAATCCGGTTGCGATCGGGGGAGTTGTGCAATATCCGGCCATTCCGGACAGAATTGAAATCCACCCTATTCGTTAAAATGACAGAAGTGGTGCCTACTTGTAGTTGGACAATCTCTCTTAGTGAGACTTCAGAAGTACAGAGCACGAATTCGGAGTATAGCGTATGGCACGTGATATCATTGATGTTTAATAACTCTGGTGCGACAGCCATCGTTATGTTGAATGTGACTGTGTCTATAGGGTGTCCGTGTTAGACATCTGTCACTTCTTAGTTCGAAGCTCGTCTACCCTGATAACTGCAATGCAATTGGTTAAAAGGTTAACGAAGCCGGAATGTATTCCTCATTACATAGTTTGCTCGGAACATTCTGGAAGGAGTCATGGCCTATATTATTAATAGCCTTCTTGATTAAATCAAGGGCAGTATCCTCGCCATACTAAGAGAATGGGTCCAGGAATTTCACAAATAATTTAGGAGAACGGCTTCGGAAGAATGCCCTGGGTGGGATGAGGACATCGCCTCAGAAATTACATCACTGACCCCGACGTGGGTTTGAAGCAAGAGTTGAATGATTCTTTCGTACATTTTACTGAGACAAGATGTTAAGAAAATTGGCCACAGGTTAACTAGATTCAGCGTCTTTCCTTTCCTTTACACCATTGCTTCTCTGCTCGTCTTCACCGCTGTCCCGGCTGTAAATAACTCAAGCGGATATTACGATCTCAAAGAATTCTTTTTAGTCCTGGTAGCTGAAATAGGCTGGCGCTAATGTATTTGAGGATAAAACAAGCGGCAGTGTCTTGCCTTTGGTTGACTAATTAACCACAATTACTGAGAAACACATAGCTTTCGGCCGGGAAAGGGCGTTGTTCAACCTCATATTAAGAGAATGCCGCCCCGAACACTCCAAAACGCATTCCGAAAGTAGACGAAAAGGCCACAAACGTACATGTGTTGGAAAATGCAAAACATTTTTTCGAGCTAAAGGTGAAGTATAGAAAGAACAAATTCTCGTAGTTTACTCCTGGTGAAATGGGTGAATCCCGGCGAAAGTTTCTGCACTGTGTCTCGAAGTACCCTGGCCTCAACAACTGCTCCTCAGTCAAGGTAGATACACCCGGCTCACTTTACACCCTGGTGTGGACTGGCAAGCTTGAGCACGCGCATCTCCTTTATATTGATACACAACGCGACTGCTGATTTCAGTCGGCTGTTTGGCTAAAAGGTACACCTAGCGGCCCATACTAGCAATCGCTGATAAAAGAGAGGAGTCGCTTGAGAGAGATTTGATGTTGGGAAAGGTTGAGGGTCGCCGGAGAAGGAGTAGGCAGCGAACGCGATGGTTAGATGGCATCCTCGAGGCGCTGCAGATGAAGTTATGTGATGTTAGGAAGATAGTGAGAGACCGGAAAGCGTGGTGTACATGGTCCATAGGGTCACGAAGACTCGGACAAGACTGAACAACTGAACTGAACTGAAGCGTCACATGTTAAACCATAGCAAAACGTTAATCTTCACCTTACTAAAAAGTGTCCACCCCGAATGACCCTAGGGGGTAATATGTATACTACTATGTTAGGCACTACTAGGCTATGAAGGCTATGAGTAAAGTGTTGGTGCACAAGCTTACAGCAATGACACTATCAAGGTCAGGCGTGACACTAGTTTCCTGTATGGAAGATGAAAATAGGAAGCAGAGCGTTCGCGCTTAGCAAAAGTATTTTCAGATTAACCAGCGCGTTATGAAAATATATATGTGTGAGCCCGTATGCGTACAGATCTGAAAGCCGAAATAGAACAGCCTTTTTCGGAGAAAGAACATCTTTTTTATTTTTCAGCGAAGAAAATAAGAAATACCGTCATTATGTTTTATCTGATTTTAGGTCTTGCGGGTTCTTGCTCTCACTGTTGGCTCAATATTTGTTTTGAAAACGTTTGCAGAGTGCCTCGACAAAAGAGTCAATAATAATTGTCGGCTCTTGTTTTTAGATTTTCATGTATTTTAACGTCTCTGATCCTCACAGGATGGGAGGGACATCGTAGAGGAGGGCTCTGAAAATTGCGATTACATGGGCCTCTTAATCACTGCACTGAGAGCCCAACCCCAGCGTGTGCCTTGCGTCTCGCCTCTGATAAAACGCGGCCGCCATGGCCGGAATCGATGCCGTTCTATCTGACTCGGTAATGAATCACTTGCCATAGCCGGTTATTAAGTCTTTTAGGCGTTCCTGCTGTAAGGAAATGTCCCAAGTTAAAAGTAGGAAGTTAAATTGAGTGCTTTACCTCATGGCGTATCTGGCACAAAGTTAGTGAATGCGCCGTTGAATAATGCGTATGGTAGCATACGACAAACACAAGCAACCTTTTTTTATTCAAGAGCGCGTCACCTCGAGAGAAACATTGGTTGTTGTATAGGCGTTTTCGATAAGACTACATATTAATTTGCACAAAGACAAACACGCGCTACAATTTTACAAATTTTAAAACGACCCAAATAAAACCTTCAATTTTGAAGACTGTGCATTCTCGCCATGTGTACTTTCACAGAGCGGACAAAAAACGAAGTACCCATAGACTGCGAAGGTCAAGCAGCAAAGAATGTTGCGGTATTAGTGACAGCAGTTCACCCTATGTATTACGAGAGGAAACACGTTTCTGTGCAATATAAGCGTGCATTACAGAAATAAAGGTTTATGAAATAGTCAGGATGTCTCTGATACGGAGACTCCATAGCGAGAGCACTTGCGAACATTTTTCAACGTTTCTTACAGTTGATTAGAACTTGGCTGCAATGAACAATTACAGTGAAACCAAATACAAAACCTCTATTTTACCCTGCAATGTTTACACTAGTTAAAATTTTAGGTTGTCTACTTTGTGCTACGGCGTTCCTAATAGCTCGTGTGTCACTTCGAGTTGCTAAACCAGACAACTTCAGCGAAATGCAAATGCGATCTTCTTGGACGCGCACGGAACCGTTACTAGTGGTAGTTTCCAACATCCACGAAAAGCTGTGGTAGTTACCTATTGCAGTTTCACAGCGCGAGCTGCTCCATGATATTTGAAAGCATGATAGTCTTGAAAATGTCCAATCCTTGCAGAAGGCATCGGGAAAAGACTGAAATTGTTGCGGATCAGATAATAATATTCTTTTTAAGACATGGCATGGGACCCAAATACAATATTGTTTTTTCACTACTCCCGAACAATGATATTGAGTCGCACAGACAAAATGTACTATGGCGGCTCAAGTTTGCGCCTTATGGCAGTATGAGGGCCTGTCATGATGTTCACACCCACCTGCAGCTCAATGAGAAAAAGGATGGCATATGTAGATGGACAATACGTACATTGAAAGCACACCTTATACTGATCTGGAAACAGTAATGCAGAGGTACGTATACCATAGGATGTATACACCTCACACGCGTCAATGTCGATTGCCGCTCTCAGTTCAATTTGTGTGCGTCGCTTTGATGAGGAACACTCGGAAAGGTATCTGGGACAGCCGCATTTGAAGACACTGTGATAATAATTTACATGAAAGGTGACTCTTGTAAGTTATATTAGAAATCTAAAAGACAACTTCATCGATTACCATCGCCATTAACTCTTAAGGTACCCATTAGTGACAATAGATAAGGGTGGGTAAGGTACACAGGTGATCAGCAGTAATACATGCCTTTTCTGTTTTTTTGTATTGTCACGCCACTGACGACGAGGAAGAATTGCGCTTGTCTTGGAGAAGAAGAGGAGAAAGCGTTGGTGCCTGGGGGCTAGTGTAGCTTTACCTTATCCCTGATCCCATAGCCATATCACTGTAATTAAACACCCCTTTGCTATTCACATTAACAACTCGGTGGAAGGTGCTCCGTTCGATCCCTAAGTGCGGCGCAGCAAGACCAACTGGAGTTTTGACGTAGTAGCCGCCTTGCTGGACTGTCAACGCTTCCAACCATCATGGACGACGCCGAATCTAACCGTGCCAGCCGCGACGCTGCAAGCCAGGCTGGTGACAAGCCTGCCCCCTCCAGCTCTATTCCCTGCCAGCCTTACCGGGAACCATGACCGTTTGCAGGAGAAGAAGCTGAGGACGTTGAGAAGTGGCTACTTCATTATGAACGAGTTAGTCGGTACAACCGCTGGGACCCTATCACCATGTTCACAAGTGTCGTTTTCTTTCTAACTCACACGGCTATGACATGGTTCGAGAATAACGAGGACAATTTGACAACTTCAGAACGGTTTGCCACCGAGATAAAACAGCGTTTTGGTGACTCTGTACCGAGCAAAAAGCGGGCTGAGCAGACAATTGCTCAAACAGCTCAATTGCCGGATGAAACTTGTACCACTTATACAGAAGAGATCCTCAGATTGTGCAAATGTGTGAATTCCAACATGCCCGAAGAAGACAGAGTCGGCCATATGTTGAAGGGCATCGCGGCTGACGTGTAGAACTTTTTAATCGCCAAAGACACCCTTGAACCCGTCTCTGATGTTATTAAACACATCCGCGCTTTTAAAGCTCTCAAAACGCTTCGTATTGCGCCAAAATCTGGGCAGCTGGCCAATGTGCCTACCGTGGCCAGGCTTGATTACCATGCGCAACTAGATCTTCCGTCGACGATCCGGCAAATCGTGCGGGAAGAACTCCTGCGGCTTAACCCACCTCCGCTGCACGAATTTGCTGAGGTCTCTGTCCAGAGGGTATCCAGACGGCCGGCTTCACCACCACAAGCGATTACAGGGCAGCCTTTCGCACAAGCTCCTGAAGTTGCAGATTTTATTGACTACCCTCGTATGCATTTCTCCAACCGGAATGCGTCGATGCCTGACGCCCCAAGGTATAATGTCGCCTCAAATGCACATAGATCTTCCATTCGATCTACCAGGATTCCTGAGCAGTATGAGCATTCAGCCAGACCTAGGACGCACCCAGCTCTTCCTTGCTCTTATCCACAACAGCATTTTCTACCTTCCCCGCCGATTGCTACCACTTCGGCGTCGAAGGTCACATCGCCAGGTACTGCCGCAGTAGGTTCCCACCTCGCTGTACCCGTCCGACGCCTCCAACGGTACCCAACAATCGGCAAAACAGTCCCACTTTTCAGCAATCAAATACTCGGCGTGGGTATTACCGCAATATCCATAACGAGAATCTCCGCGACCACTTCCCTGCATCTGATAGAAGTGTTACTTCTCCACCCGCCTTCCGTGCGCGTCGTTCTCCATCACCGCGGCGGCGCTCCCCATGTCGCCTCAGCAGGAAAACTAACAAGCGCTACCAAGGGGGGGTGAGGCCGCTGGAAAGTGCTGTGTGCCAACATCCCTCCAACTATAATGCTCAAAAACAAAATTCGTGTGTTCATTGATGGTGTGTGTACACTAGCTTTGGTGGATACGGGTGCAATTGTGTCTGTGATGAGTAATCAGTTTAGGCGCTTGTTGGGACGCAAAGTGATGTTTGAATATGACCGTGCTTCAACGTTTTGTGGTGTGAGTGGAGAGGCGTTGCGGCCACTGGGTGTGTGTAGTGCGCAAGTGTCTGTGGGTGGTGCAATTTTTCAAGCCGAATTCGTAGTCTTACCCCACTCTACGCATGACATCATTTTAGGAATGGACTTCTTGAAGTTTTGTGGCGCTACCGTGGACTGCCGAAGTCAAGAGGGTCATTTTGACGGCTCGCATCTGCCGACTCTTTTTGAAAGTGGCCGTAATGAAGAAACAGTTTTTAGTATTACCGAATACACAGTAGTTCCACCTTTGTCTGCATGTTCGTCCCCGTGCCCGCTCCACTTCTTGACCAGGTTTCAGTTCAGGCCGCGGTGCACTCAGTTCACTCAGCATGCCCGAAGAAAGATATTATTATCCCTCACTGTATGATCTCCATGCATCACGGTAGTGCCTCGTTATGGACAACCAATCCATCGTCCAAGCCCGCACTTTTACCAACGGGATTGAAGCTTGCCTTCTATGGACCCGATGCGCCCCATGTCGTTGCTTTAGTCACAGATGCTCCGAGTGCCACCGTACCTCTGCCTGTTGATGAAACTTCAATCTTCCGCATGATCAGCGCCGATCTCAGCTCACCTCAACGCCGAACTCTTGTGGATATCCTCGACTCTTTTCGCCTATGTTTGACTTTTCTCAAACAGATGGACCGACCTCTCGCCCTGCATATCGGACCCATCATACCATCGACACTGGTTTGGCTCGTCCCATTCGTCAAAAGCCATATCGCGTGTCCCCATCTGAGCGCAAAGTCATTCATGAGCAAGTGGAGGACATGCTACGGAAGAAGGGGATACAGGAGTCATCTAGCCCCTGGGCTGCCCCTGTTATTCTTGTACGCAAGAAAGACGGTTCGTGGCGATTCTGCGTCGATT
Organism: Amblyomma maculatum; assembly: GCA_023969395.1. NCBI lineage: Eukaryota > Metazoa > Arthropoda > Arachnida > Ixodida > Ixodidae > Amblyomma > Amblyomma maculatum. Next base: position 171,528 of record JAJIZL010024558.1, on the reverse strand, counting down.
ATCGGCGTCTAAATTTTGTTACTAAAAAGGACGTCTATCCCCTTCCTCGCATAGACGATGCCCTCGACTGCCTCTCTGGTGCTTCCTATTTTTCTTGTCTTGATCTCAGATCTGGCTACTACCAAATTCCAGTGGACCCTGCGGATAAGGAAAGAACAGCCTTCGTAACGCCAGATGGCCTTTATGAGTTTAATGTTATGCCATTTTGGCTGTGTAATGCGCCAGCCACATTTGAACGCTTTATGAACACAGTTTTGCGTGGCTTAAAATGGGACATTTGTCTTTGCTATCTGGACGATGTCGTCATATTTGGGAAATCCTTCCAAGAACACAATGACCGTCCAGTACGCGTCTTGATTTGTCGGCACAACGCCGCCCTAATTCTAAACTCGAAAAAGTGCAGCTTTGGAGAGCGCCAAGCGCTGGTGCTAGAACACCTTGTCAATGGTGATGGTGTAATGCCGGATCCCCAGAAAACTGCCGATGTTGAGTCTTTTAAACCCCCGCAGACAGTGAAGGAGTTGGGCAGTTTTCTAGGGTTGTGTTCGTATTTTAGTCGCTTTATACATCACTTTGCTGACGTTGCTTACCCGTTGACGTGCCTTCTCAACAAAAACTCCACTTTCGACTGGACACCAGACTGCGACGAGTCATTTCGTCAACTGAAGTTTCTTTTAATATCGAAAGCCATGCTGGTTGGTTGGTTGGTTTGTGGGGTTTAACGTCCCAAAGCAACTCAGGCTATGAGAGACGCCGTAGTGGAGGACTCTGGAAATTTCGACCACCTGGGGTTCTTTAACGTGCACTGACATCGCACAGCACACGGGCGCCTTGCTTTTCGCCTCCATCGAAAAGCTGCCGCCGAGACCGGGATTCGATCCCGCGTCCTTGGGAACAGTAGCCGAGCGCCGTAACCACTGCGCCACCCCGGCGTCACTTCGATCCTGCTGCAGTGACAGAAGTTCACACGGACGCTAGTGGAATCGGTTTTGGGGCAGTCCTTGTCCAACGGCACGATGAACGAGAGCAATATTATCGCGTACGCAAGTCGTACCCTCAGCAAGCCGGAACGAAACTACACAGTCACCGAACAGGAATGCCTGGCTGTAGTTTTCGCTGTGCTGCGTTTCCGTTCATATTTGTACGGACGGTCGATTGCTATCGTAACTGACTATCATTCACTCTGTTGGCTGCGGAACCTTCGAGACCCATGTGGTCGCCTCGCACGCTGGGCCCTCTGGTTATAGGAATATGACTTTGCCGTGGAGTACAAAAGCGGGAGGCGTCATGCAGACGCAGATTGTCTTTCTAGGATGACAATGGCCACAACTAGACCTGACAGCGACGATTTCGGCAATTATATATCGACCCTCGAGCCAGCGTTCCCCGACCCTAATGTTTTCAAAACGGAACAGCAAAATGATAGCAGTCTGCAGCCTCTTTGCCGCCGCCCAAGCCAGCGTACCTACAAGCCGTTTTTGTGTGCGTAATGGCCTCCTATGGAAAAAGTTATTAGCCTGTCGGCCAGCGATACCTACTCGTAGTTTCCAAGACGCTGTGCACAGACGTATTGCGTGTTATGCATGATGATCCAACTTCTGGGCATTTGGGATCGGTTCGAACACTCCACCGTGCTCGAGAAAGATTTTACCGGCCCAGAATGCGCTCGACGATTGAGCAATACGTTGCCAGTTGCAACCAATGTCAACGCCACAAACGTCCAACTGCGACTCAATTTGGCTTGCTGCACCCTGTGAAGACCCCGACAGCTCCGTTTGATCAAGTAGGCATTGACCTCATAGGTCCGTTTCTGAAGTCCGTGGAGGGAAATCGCTGGATTGTAATCTGCGTGGACTATCACACGTTACTCTGAAACCGCCGCTCTTACACCTGCTACGGCGCATCAGGTGTCGCTTTTCTTGCTGCACTCAGTCTTCTTACGACACGGGCCGCCACGAATTGTAATCACTAATTGGGGCCGACAAATCACTGCTGATGTTGTTGAAGGGCTCATGCGTTTATGCGCCGTAACTTTCCGACACTCGACGCCATACCATCCTCAGACAAATGGCTTGACTGAGCGCGTCAACAGAACGCTTATTAACATGCTAGCCATGTATGTGGACGCAGGGCATAAGAACTGGGACCCCATACTACCCTTCATCACGTATGCGTTTAATACCGCCACGCATGAGACGACTGGGTACAGTCCATTTTTCCTGCTCTATGCCAGACCGCCACGCTACTCCCTGGATACTATCCTGCCCTCCACAAGCCGTGAAGACCACTGCCTGGTTGAGACCCTCTGTCTCGCCGAAGAAGCTCGGAGAATCGCCTGATTACTGTCACACAAGCTTACTGTGCTTCACAAGAACGTTCTAAAGTGCGATACGATGCCAGTCACCGGCGGGTCACGTACTCTGTAGTCTGGCTGTAGCGTTCAATTCGGCACCGTGGCCTACATCAAAAACTCTTGGCCCACTATGACGGCCCATATGTGGTTGTCAAACGCATTAGTGATTTAACTTATGCAATAGCCCGCCTGACAGCATCGGGTCGTCGGTCTGCCAAAACCGAACTATGTCATGTTGCCCGCTTGAAGCCGTGTCAGCCTCGCACAACTCACGAACACGCCCAGAGGGCTTAGGCTGAGGAGGGGGAAATGTCACGCCACTGACGACGAGGAAGAATTGCGCTGGTCTGGGAGAAGAAGAGGAGAAAGCGTTGGTGCCTGGGGGCTAGTAGGCTTCACCTTATCCCTGATCCCATTGCCATATCACTGTAAAT